>CM053792.1:72178355-72333355 GCA_028749045.1 Cupressus sempervirens | reverse complement strand
GATGTTTTATTTGTATAGAACTTGGACACCTTGCCAAGAATTGTATGAATACTGGAAGAATTAAAGATGAAAAAAAGGCAAAAGTAGATGAGACAAAAATGGATTCCAAAACCTTTTCAGGATGCAAGTCTAAGAAATGAAGCACATATCACTCAAGAATTGGGTGACTCAAGCATTTCCACTTTATCTCCCACAAGGAGAACTAGAACTATGATTCTAAAGTAGAAATCTTACATTAGTTCCAATTAGTAGAATGGAAAGATCCATATCAGTATTTAAGATGCAAAGGGATCACTAAGCATTCAAAAAAAATCTAGTCATTATTGAGCGAGATCAGGTTGCAAGACCCTACTGAGCAAGGTTGAGAGTTACTAAATTGTTGTGTAGAAATTGAGTCATGGATGACTCTGTCGAGCATTTAATTCAAGCCAATTGGAAGATAGTTTGTCATTAGAAAAATGATCGTACGAAGCATTTATGGTGATTAAAAGGAAAAATTTGATAAAAAGGAGAAATCGAATTCATTTGTCACTGTGAACTATTTGTGAAGAGAAATTTCTAAGCATCCACGTGATCTTTGTAAATTACTATTGAATATTTTTGTGTCTTTGAAAACCCTACTAAGTGATGGGATCCATTAGTAGCAAGAAAAAGAAAGGATCCATAATGTTGGTTCAAGGTATTGAATGGAAGGCACTAGATTCCAAGCTTAGTCCAACTATTATAGAAACCCTAGATCCAACCAGTGCTCAATCTCAAATCCCAGCTAAGGTACTATTGATTAATGATATTAATTTATATTTTGAGGTTCTATCCAAGACATAGGAACTCTAGAAATGGATGAGTCTTTGATAAAATTGTGTGTGAATGGCATGTTAAAACTAGAACATCAACACCTTGAAGCAAAGGGTTTGACTCACATTCCTCACATGCCACAAGATTTTTAGATTAAGTGAATGAGATTTATTCTCAACCATGTGCATAATGGGCAGTTATGGTTGGAGCAACCTATTGTGATAACAAAGAAAATGATCCATTGGGTCACAGGTCTTCTAGTGCTAACCAAGGCTAAAATGACTAAAACCCTAAGTCGGGTGGAATTGGAGAAGAAAACCCTTACTAAATGGGATGGGAGGGGAATGAAGATCAGTTCTATTACTGATATGGAGTTGAAGTTTGGTATAGATGTGATTGCACATAAGATATACAACTCTAAACATCTAAACGATGTATCCTATGAAGTAGTGGATCTTGCATTCAAAGTGGTCAAGAATAATATGTGATTTGACCTAGCCGAGTTGATGTTGAATCAGTTCAACAAAAATATGGAAAGCATCAAAACTTCAAAGAAAAACTCTTGTAAGTTCGGTTCACTCTTAACTTGTCTTTTTTTCTTTGTGCAAAACTTCTTCCCATCAAAAGGCACAATTGTGTGGAGAAAAGATGTACCTATTCTTTATGAAATCAATGAGTATATAGCTAAAATGGGAGAAAACTATGTTAGTATTATGGACAACTATTTTGATGCATTTAAGAATAAGATGAATAATAGAATCTAGGTCCTGAAGAAACTTGTTGAAGACTACAAAGATGATATTTGTTTCATGTTTGATTGTGATAAAGTGTATATACAAGTAGTAAGAATGAGAATTATATGGGTCAAGCCTCTAGGTTATGAGGTTAATATTGATGAAACCAAAGATATCATTAAAGCATTGATAAATGAGCTAGTTGATAAAAAAGCTACATACTTTGGTACATATGAGTAAGCTAAAGCAATAATTGAACTTGAAATAAAACTCCCTCAGGTGGTCAACAAAGGGAAGAAAAGGATAGCTAAATTGAAACAATCTAGCACAACTCTACTATTGATAGAAGGAAAAGGAGATGACATAAAAGAAGATGATGCATAAGATGAAGACAATCAAAAGAAGAAGTGTCATTCAAGAATAAAGGTAAGGTTATTATAAAAAAACCTACCAAACCATCTACTATAGTGTTTACAAGGAGGACATCTAGAAAGAAACAAGGAGGAAATGTGATCTTCAAATGACAATCACCCACATTCCAAGAAAAGTTGAAAGAAATTGATTCAGGAGCTGGCATGGCAAATTTCAAATCATTAAGATATGAGATAAGAACTATAGAGGAGAAGAAGCATGTTGAATACATGGTTATTTCTAAGATGGGAAAATAGAAATATTCTACTGACTAGCTTGCATAATAGATTCCCAGTGATTTAATGGAGAAAATCAAGCCAAGATGGGAACATGCTACAAAAATTGCTAAAAAAAATATGAGTAGACCTTGAGGAACTCATGCCAAGCTTGAATGATAAAGAAGTTAATGAGTCCATCAAGCATAATGAAGAGAAACTTACCTTGAAATTTAACACTTGCTTGATATTGATTAAAGACATTGAACATGTGGTAAGGAATGCCAACAACACATGGAAAAACATTTTCAATCTTCATAAACAAAGTGATTTTTTGGTTCATGTTAGTGATAAGGATGATGATGGTGAAGATGAAAAGGAAGAAGGAAATAATGATGGGGAAGAAACAAATGATGACAATATAGATGATGAGGAAGAGGAATAGGAAGCTACGAGGATGATCTCCTCGAGGTTCAAAACATTGAGGACACTAACCCCAACAAAGTTGTTGCAGTGATCATAGCCTCACTTCCTCATTCTTTGAGAAAAGTACTGAAGTCATCAAGCTTAGAGAAAGCTACTATAGAATTGGTTGTGTCAAACATTGCCAGTTCAAGCACTCAATCAATATTTGCACCTATTTAGCTTAGTACTTCACTAAAAGAAGTGACCAACACTTCATCTACCAAGTAGTCAATAATTCCTCCTCCATCAATTTTGGTCACACAAGGTATTTCTTCAATAAGTGTTGTATCTACTTGATGAAAGGATGCTCCTCTTAATACCATAAACTCATAACAGAAACAAAGAAACAATAGCCAATGCGAGAACAAAATATGGACTTCTTATTTGCACCACAAATGTGGAATTACAAAATTCATAAGTACAATATGCTAACCCACATGGGCGCCTTCAGTATAATAATTTGTAAGACAAGCTGCGAACTATCACCCATAGCTGTCCTAGACAATGTTTGTGTCTTTCTTAAATAAACAATTTTATGCAACCCAGGAAGGTTCAAGAAGTCCAAACTTAATACCTAGGGCCAACAAACCCTAACAATCCACATAGAGTTGGCCAAGTACATCTTTGACAAATTATTTTAGAATTTTGGTAGCCCAATGTCAGAAGGCCATAACTCATGAATGATTGCTCCGATTGGCTATTATAACCACTTTTTGGAAATGCCAGCTCCTAATCTACATCCTTGGAACCACACTAGTGCCCTTCTGTTGAGTTTTTAGACCTCATCCGGGAACTCTAAGGCCTCCAATGGTGAGCTTGAAGATTTTTTTGTAATTTTTTCCACCACAAGTCCACAATAACTTCTCTGATACTAATGCTTGAGCAATGAGATTTTTATGGTAGGCTTACAACTCTAAAATGAATCTTCCTGTAGAAAATGGAACTTTTAAAGCTCGTATGAAAAAAATACTAAAAATAGTAAGTTCCCATAAATAGTAACTACCCTGTCTACTAGTCCTTATTAAAATAGAAAAGACTAAAAATACAATATTTTTGGGTGATGCAAGATTGCCCTTGCACCCAAGATACTCCTGCATCAGACACCTGGGGTAATTTGAGAAGTGACCCCATAATGTCTTAGGTGTTTAGAGGAAAACCAAGATGGTTAATATCCTCCCTTACTAGCCATGATGAATCCTCTACTGGTCTCCTTTCCATTTGATGAGATATTCCTCATAAGTTCTATTTCTGGTACTTTTTCCAACATGACTATCTAGTATCTCCTCAATCTCTTTTGTATTTGATCTGGCTGCTAGAATACCCCACTGCACTTCTACAACTTAATCTCCATCACCTCCTTCATAATACTCTATCAAATCTAAAATATTAAATACTAGTGATATATTCAATTCAGCAGGCAACTCCACTTCATAAGCATTTCCAGAATCATGCCTTTTCACTATCTTGCATGGGCCAAACTTCTTCATATTTAGCTTATTATATGTACCCAATGGAAAATGCTCCTTCCTCAAATGAACCACAACGTCATCTCCAATATAAAATTCCTTATACCTCCTTTTCAAATCTACCTTAGCCTTATACTATGCACTCATCTTTATGATGTGCTTCCTCACCTCCTCATGGATGTTCTTCAAATATTCAACAAAATCTTCTGCTTGAACACTACTTATCTCTCCTTTATCCAACTACTTCAATTTAGAAGCATTTTTGGAACTACTCCCATATACAATCTAGAATGGTGATTTATTAGTACTCCTATTGATAGAATTATTATATGCAAATTTTACCAGTGTTAAAATCATATGCCATCCTTTTGGTTTATCTCCAACCAAGCATCTCAACAAATTTCTGAAATTGCAATTCACAACTTCTGTCTGTCCATCAATCTGTAGATGATGTGATGAACTAAACTTCAAATCTATCTTCAACTTCTTCCATAATGTACAACAAAAAAACCCAACAAATTTGGTATCTCAATCGAAAACTATACTCTTTGACAAACCATGTAATCTCACCATTTGTCTGAAAAAAAACTCTGCTACATGAACAACATCAATAGTCTTCTTGCACAGAATAAAATGTGTCATCTTTGATAACATGTCAACCAACACAAAAATAGAATCATGCCTGCACTGTGTCCTTGGTAATCCAAGAACAAAATCCATGTTGATATCCTCCCATGGCTTCTCTGGTACATGTAATGGTTGATACAACCTTATATTCTACTTCACTCCTTTCACCATCTGACATACTCTACAAATTTGTACACATTTCATCACATCTTGCTACAACTATGGCAGGTATTAATATTTAGCAACCAAAGCTATGGTTTTATCTATGCCAAAATGTCTAGCCAATCCTCCACTATGCGTCACCTTGATGAGATTCTCTCATTGAACTTTTGGAAATGCACACCTGGCTTTCTTTGAACAACATATTATCCTAGATCATGAAATCCAACCACTTTATCCCATCAAGTGTAACAGGTTTTGTACAAGCCTTCCATGCTTCACCAAAATCAGGATTATCTAGATATAATGTACTAAGTTCCTTGAACCCAACCACCTCTATCTACATTTTTGTCAGCAAAAGTTGTCTTCTACTAAGAGCATCTGTAATTTTGTTAGACTTCTCACTCCTATGTTTCAAAACAAATGTATAACTCTACAAAAACTCAACCCACTTTAAATGCCTTTAGTTCAATTTTCCTTGACTATTCAAATATTGCAAAGCTTGATGATCAATATACAAAACAAAATCCTTAGGAAGAAGATAGTGTCTCCAGTTCTTCAATGCTTGAACTATAACATAACTTCTCACTGAAATAAGTAATAGGTCTACCTTCCTGGCTCAAAATAGCTCCTATAGTAGTACCACTAGCATCACAATCTACTTGAAACACCTTGTTAAAATCAAGAAGTGCTAAAATAGGTTGCTTAGTAACTTTCTATTTCAACAGATTAAAACTCTTATCTACTCCTATAGTCCAATTAAACTCTTTCCTATCTCCTCTCATTATTTTAGTTAAGGGTCCACAAATACTGCTAAAACTTCTTATGAAATTTCTATAAAATGTAGCCAGTCCATGAAAAGATCTTACCTTTTTCGTACTCCTTGGAGTAGGCCATTCAAGGATAGCCTTCACTTTCTCTAGGTCCATTTTCAAACCTTCTCCTGAGACTACAAATCCTAGATACACCAACTCTTTCTTTACAAAATTGCACTTCTTTAGGTTTATCAACAACTTTTCTTCCCTCAACTTATCAAATAGCTTGCAAATATGAATCAAATTCTCCTCTAATGCCTTACTAAAGATCAATATATCATCTAGGTAAACAATGACAAACTTACCTAGAAACTCCTTTAGTACCTCATGAAAGTTCTCAGTGCATTGGTTAAGGCATGATTAACCACTCATATAGTCCTTCCTTTGTCTTGAAAGCAGTCTTCCACTCATCACCTTCTCTGATATGAATTTGATGGTACCCACTCTTTAGATCTATCATTGTGAAATACTTAGCCCCACTCAAACACTCCATAATATCATCTATCCTTGGCAATGGAAATCTATACTTTATTGTGATCTTTTTGATAGCACAAGAATCTGTGCACATCCTCCATCCTCCATTCTTCTTTGGTGCTAATACTACTGGTACAACACATGGACTTAGACTTTCTCAAATCAACTCATTCTACAACAACTCATGAGCTTTCTTGTTCAACTCTTCACTTTCTACTGGTGTTATTTTGTGCACAACCTTGTTTGGAAAACTAGCTCTTGGTATTGAATCTATCTAGTGGATGATCTTCCTCACTGGGGGCAATCCATCAGGTACATTATCTGATACAATATTAAAAAATTCTCCTAACATATCTGCAACTTCTGTAGGTACCTCCTCTACTTCTTCCTTACTATCTTTAGGAATTATAGAAAAACACATATGCTCATGCTTAATACCTTTAAGAAACTCTTTTCCATTAACAAAACATTTTCTGGCAACACTACATACCTTTTCTTCTTTATCCTTCAATGGCTTCAGTTTATGTATCACTCCATCCTTACTTAGAGTGTAGGTATTTACTTGCCCATCATGTAAAACATGCTTGTCAAACTACCACGACCTACCCAACAACATATGACATATGTCCATAGGTATGATATCACATAGTACCTAATCCTGGTAGCTTCCAATCTTGAACTTCACTGAGTATTACTCATTTACCATGACCTTGTGGTCATCTTGCACCCAAGCAATATGGTATGGATGTGGGTGTTTCTGCCTCTTCAGCTTCAACTTGGTGACCATCATTTTTGATGCTAGATTTTTAGTACTTCCACCATCAAATAATCACATCAAACCACTTGTCTTACATCTATGCCTTGTGCCAAACAAGCTCCTTCTTTGTTCAGGTTCATTCTCACCACTCAATAGGACTCTTTAGTTAACTAGGACTTCTCCTTTTTTAGTATCTTTAGAATGTGAGGATCTAGCATCCTCATCAACATGTAAAACTCTCACTTGACCTTATATTCTTTGATCTATCCTTCCTTGGTGCTGGGTACATTCAAATGCTCTATGCCCTTCTTCTTTGTGGTGAAAACATTTTCCATAGAAGCCTCCTCTTCTAGATCCTTGTCCTCTACCTCTTCCTCACTAATCTCTATTGTTCTGATCATGGAAAAAATTGTAATTATTTCCCCTCTAGTTCTAATTGCTACTTCTAGCCTCATCCTTGTTCTTTTCATCATCATTATGACCACCATAAGATCATCCACTAGATCTTCCACCGTGATCTCTTCCACTATTCTTATTATCAAACTTCTTGCTTAGTTTATCCTTAACTCTTAGGGAAAATTGGTATGCCTCCTTAATATTTCTCATTCAAACTAGACTTAGCTCATCCTGAATGCTAGGCCTTAACCCATTAAGATAACAGGCGACTGTCTCCTTATTAGCTTCTACATGGTTGGTTCTAATGAGTAGTCAGTAGAACTCTTTGGTATACTCTTGAACAAATTTTTTCACTTGCTTCAACCCTTGCATATTCTTCATAAAATCAAGTTCATAATCCATGAGAATTAATTATCACTTCAATTTATCTTTCATCTGACCCCATCTAGTGATTTTGTCCTTTCCCTTTCTATTTCACTCCAACTAAACCTCCTGCCACTAGATCTTCACATGTCCCTTTAGTTTTTCTGTCACAAACTTGACCCTATCAGGTTCATCAATATCTTCATGCTCAAAGTACTCCTCTTTTTTATTGATCCAATCGATCAGCTCCTCTGGGTTAAGATTTCCCAAAAATGTGGGAAGCTCAAATCTTATAGATGGCCCTAAAAACCTTCTCTTCCTCTGGATTTAAAATTACCTCTGCTTCAACATTTTCTTCTACTTCATCCTCATCCTTTCTTTCATCTCTTATGGGAGATTCATTCCTCTATGCATTTTTTGTTCCAATGCTTGCATTTATCTTTGGAGGGCTCATAAACCCTTAGGTGTAACACCTACAACTCTTCTGCCATGCTCTCTTCGTGGATGCATTTTCGTGCTTCCATTGAAACCCTAGTGCAAGCTGCCTCACAATTGATGATCTATCTACATGCTCAGCCAAAACATAGTCCTAGTACAAACTGCCTCACAGTTGGCAATCTGTCTACACACTCAAGAACTCTAGCTCTAATACCACTTGATGCAGGGATGCTCCCCTTAATACCATAAACTCATAATAGAAATAAAGAAACAACAACCAATGCGACAAAAAAAAATGGACTTCTTATTTGTGCTGCAAATGTGGAATTATAGAATTCATAAGTACAATATGCTAACCTACATGGGCACCTTCAGTATAATAATTTGCAAGAAAAGCTGTGAACTATCACCCAGAGTTGTCCTAAACAATGTTCAGGCCTTTCTTAAATAGCTAGTTTTATACCGCCTGGGAAGGTTCTAGATGCTCAAAATTAATGCCTAGGGCTGATAGACCCTAAAAATACACATAGAGTTGGCCAAATAAATCTTTGACAAATTATTTTATAAATTTTGGTAGCCCAACGTCTGAAGGCCATAATTCACAAACTATTGCTCCAATTGGCTATTATAACCACTTTTTGGAAACACCAGCTTTTGGTCTACAGGCTCAAAACTACGCTAGTGCTCTTTTGTCAAGTTTTTGGACCTCATCTAGGCACTCTAAGGCCTCCAACAATGAACCTAAAGATTTTTCTACAATTTTTTCCACCGAAAATCTGCAATAACTTATCTACTACTAATGCTTGAGTAATGAGATTTTTATGGTAGGCTTACAACTCTAAAATGAACCTTCCTATAGAAAATGAGGATTTTTCAAGCTAATATGACAAACTTACTAAAAATAGTAAGTTCCAATAAATTGTAACCACCCTATCTACTAGTCCTTATTATAATAGAAAAGACCAAAACTTAAATATTTTTGGGTGATGCAAGATTGCCCTTGCACCTAGGATGCTCCTGCATCACTACTTTTTCTGCTAGTCCTTCTATTTCTACCATTGTTTCTATTCCTAGCATGCAAATAATAAGTACAAGGACAATTGAGACCAAGCCTCAATTGAGTACAAAAGTTTTGAGCAAAGGCAAAGAAAAGGAAAAGGAAAAAGACATTGATCTTGATGAGGAGATAGTTATCCCAAATTGGGATATCTCCAATCTAAATCTTGATCAAATGCACATAGTAGGAGAGCTACTTTAGAAGAAAGCTAAGAAATAGAGCCTTAGAGGGGAAAGAAAGAAATAATTTCAAGTGCTTGAAGATGCAAAGAACATTCTTGCAGAAGCACTCTAAGGTTGACACTTCTCAACCAATTTGGGCTCAGTTAGAAAAAGTAGTCTAGAAATTCAATCAAGAATTGGATGGACAATAGAAATTTTTGTAGACAATAGAGAAGAAATTTGAGAATAAGGTATTGGAGCTTATTGCATAGAAGATTGCAATAAATGAAGTAGGCTTGTCTACTATTCTAGGCTCATTAGAAACCTCTTTCATCAATGTAACATTTTTATTTGGTAAACTCTTTGACACATCAATTTTCACCAAGGAAATTAAAGATAAACTTTCAAAGATTGATGAAGATCTAAAGAAAAGTGCACAACAGTTGTCACGTGACCTAAGCTATAGTTCTACTCACTGCACAAAATCAGATTTCTAATTGATATGTAGGAAGAATTGCTAAGAGAAGAAGCCACATTAAGAGCTACACTTGTGGACATATAGGGCATGATTCTCTAAACATGCATGCATTGCATAAACATATTGCACATGCTAAAACCATCATCCATGACAATAACTTTTCTATTGCTGACCACATGATAAAACTATCAAAAGAAGTTCATATTGAAGTGCACACAAGCAAGGTGTTGCAAGAAAATTGGGACAATACAATGGCATTGATTCTAAAGGTACATTCTGATTTCTTGTCACAATTTGGCATTACTGTATGAAATACACCTTTGGGATTTATGTCAAAAAGGAAAAGAAGATGTATATAGCATATGTTAAGGGAGAGAAGATGTAAACACATGTAACATATAAAGCATATTGTAAAAAGGGAAAAGATGTGATGTATAAAGGGGAGAAGATGAGAAGATGTATATAATAATAAATAAATATGTATGGGGGAGAAACATCATATTATATACATGTACAAATATTTAGATAAACATCTCTTACAAAAGAAATTTTGAAAAATCTCAAAAATAGAGTACTCTACTGAGTTGGAGACACAAGTTGAACAATAAAGATTGTTTTGAAACTTTTTGAGAATTCAGTTTTGATTGATAAGTGTTTTTGTCACTAATGCCAAAGGGGGAGATTGTTGACATTGCAATCAAGTTTGTTTATTAGTGACACACACACACACACACACACACATACACACACACACACACACACACTTATTCAGATAGTAAGTATCTACCAAGCTTATTGTATAGTTAATAGTGTTAACCAAGTATTTCAAACTCTACCAAGTTCTATAGTTGCTATCAAGTTCAAGTTCAAGGAACAATATTTAGTTTGCACCGAGTAGTTTCTACTAGGTTGGTGATTATACATGTAAACCAAGCTTCTTAGTATTTATCAAGTTCACTAGTGCAAACAAAGTTGTGGAGTGCTTACCAAGTTTGTATCTTCAGTAATGTGAATCTAGTGTTGACCAAGCCACATAGTGTCAACTAAGTGATTTAGTTTATACCAAGCTCATAGTGATAGCATTTACCATGCTATGCAGTGTTAATCAAGTGATTTAGTTTATATGTCGAGTTTCACAGGATTCACCAAGTCACCAGTGCAGACTAAGTTTAGACTATTTGAAAGTGATTAGTATGGACCAAGCTTCTATGTCTACCGAGTGCATGATGATGCTGAGCATTAATAGTGGATGTCGAGTATCAAAACCTCACCAAATTTGTGTTCAAAACCCAAGTTCCTACAGTTGGGTCAACTTTGTGTATTTTTTGTAAACTTGTATCGTAGCCAACTTTTTTGATTCGTAAATTGGATTGGTATATATGTAATGTATTGTATCACATCCAATATATATACATAACAAGTAGTAAGAAGAAGTGTGAAGTACAAGGCTACAAGAAATATAAGGAGCAACAAAGATATATCTATCACAACAAGGTGATAATTACACTCAAAGGAATCTCATTTAGAAAACCAAGTTGCAGGATCAAAGATCAGCCATAGTTTCATCCTAATAGGTGGATTACTTAAATCCTTTCACAAGGTAGACTTAATAGTCTTTTGTAAATCTCTTTATTGAGTGCATACTTCATTGTATGTTTTTAAATATTTTTCCAAGGTGGACCTAGCAGTTGTTATTGCTCCTAATAGGGCAGATCACTAGAAGTGATCATTGTAAGCCTTAATAGGCCAACTTTATACTGTAGTACTAAAGCTTGTGGGTATGAACCCCACCCTAGTTTTACTTTCTATTTGGAAGGTTTTTGGGTCACCATATTGTGTGTCAAAGTGTTATGAATGCTTTAATGCTTTCAATTTTTCATGCATGCAATTAGATCAAAATACACATGATAGATTAATTGGTAAATAAAGATTAAGTTTTAGTGGTTATAGATTCACCCTCCCCTCTTAGTAACTTAGCCTATCATATATATTTCCAACATCTCATTCCTTTTTTTAGTCATGCCTTCATTCTACTATCTAATACTGCAATAGTCTGCACATTTCATATATTGAAAGGACCTTCAAGATATATTCTCCTATAATTTTGTGATTATCAAAGTATTGAATGTGGATGTCCTTCTCTATGTGAAAAACTCAATTTGACTCTAATATGTAACCATTTGTGTTTCATATCTCAGTTCTGTTATCTATAATATTCCAACTTCATTTTTGACACCTTCTCAATTTTCTAAGTGGGTTTAATATTAATGATTCTATAAACTTTTTCATTAATAGTGTTGAACAAGTTTTATCAAGCCTTTTATAAATTTAATGATATGTCAAAGTTTCTACCCATATGTTTGAAATGATGGTAGCAATGTTTATTTTAAACTCATTTTTCAACCATGCACTTGTTAGCATTTTAATGTCAAATGCTTCCTGACAAAACTCTTTACAAATTCAAAGCCCTCTTGAATTGGAGATTAGGTGTGAGAGAGTGAAGTCATGAATGTCCACCTTTAAGCCACCACCAGTTGTGAGTTGTGGTCCTTATATATATATATATATCTAATTTCCATATATATAATTTCCATGAATCATTATTATATTAATTTCTCTCAATATGTGTAATAGATCTATAAATATATTTATTTATCATATCTCACATGATATTAGTTAAATACATATATAATATCTTCAATAGTTTAGACTCATAGCTTTATTCAATTGAAAATACCAAAATAATAGCAATTATGTTCTATTGTATTTCTATTGCATGTATTCAAAGTATCACTCATTAACTAGAAATAACAATTACGTACTATTATAATTCCCATTGTTTACTTCTTTTGGTCCTTCAACTATCAAATCAAAGAAATCAAGCAAAAGATACTATCAGTGAAGGAGATGACACAGAAGGTATGCATGTGATTATGTTTTATGTTTTAGATTATTGAACATTTTTTGTTTTAAATCTTAGATCTATCTGTTAACATTTTTCTATTGTAGATGTTGGGGAACCACTTATCAATGAAGAACAAGAAGAGAAAGAATAACTATTGGAGGAAGTGAGAATAATGTTAAAAAAGGCTTTGATTATGATTATCAATTTTAATTGTGTGAATGTGTGTTTGGCTGATATTAATGTGATGTACTAGGGATTCTCAAATTGGACTCGAAGGCCTAAGTGCACTAGGGTGGCCATGAATACTAGGGTGGATCCCAATGAGAAGGGATAAGTGATGAGACTCACCTAGTTAGTGCCCTATACCCCTTACTCTTGATTGTATTGCCTTTGGAATTTTTCTTGCGTGTAATATATGTTGGAATACAAAAACCACCGAGAGGGGGTGTGAATCAATGGTTTAAAATACTTTTCAAAACTTGAAGCAATTGCAAGTTATAAAAATTTAACACATGAGCAAGATAGTTAATGAATAACAAAGTGACACAATATTTTAACATGGAAAACACCTTAGGGTAAAAAACCACTTTGAATTTGAAACTTTATTGGCCTCTTGGGAAAATCTTTTAAAGCTACAACTCTAGGAAGTACCAACACCCTGTGTTAGAAACACCAATTTCAAGGAACACCAATCCCTTAAAACTAAAGCACCAACTTCCAAAATGAAAAAAATGAGATATAAAATCAGGGGATCATCTCTGTTACAACACAAATAATGAATCACTAGTTTCAACTTCTTGTTGAAAACATAATGCATTATATACTTCTATTCTCCTCAAAACATCCAATATCCAAATATATTTTCTTTTTCCATTAAAAGATCTGATCAAATACTGATATGAATGAATAATAAAGCAATATATAAGCCTTCTTCTACCTTTGATAAAATTATGCAATAAAAATTAAATCACAAATATGAAAATAGAAACATAAAGCATTACCCTCTTCTTTGCTGTTAAGAATCTAATTGCAAACTATATGGTCTACAAGGAATTCCACACCAATCTTACAACTTCTATCAAAAAAACCTATTGGATGTTTTAGAGGAATGTATCCTCTAATTATAAACTAAGAAACTTGAAATTTTTGAGGTAGGTACATACCCCAAACTTCCATTAGACCAAAATCGCTCAAAACTGCTAAAACTATCATAACAATTTGGTAACTATTTTTGATAAACAAAACTTTTCTCTTTCCATACACATGTTATGCAAAAACTAACAAATAACCATTCTATCTACCTTAAAGGCCTTTGCAAAAAGGTATGATAGTTGGGGTCTATCTAATAAAAAATCTTGTCAATTTTCTCACAGACCAAAACTATTGTTTAATAACTGTTTTCTAAACCAATGTGAACATTAAGTGTTAATTGTATAACACTTAAGTGTTTGTCTTGAATATGTTTTGAAAAATATTTAAAGACATCAAGTAATATAATTACATGATGTTAACTGTACCATATGCTCATTATATTTACATTATTGACATCAATGACAATAATCAAAGACTAAATATTAAGGGCTCAAAATACTCCCCTTTTGGCATTGATGTCAATACCAACTTCCACCTGTATATCCATGTGTACCTATATATCCTATATATGTACCTATATATCCATGTGTAGCTGTACATCTTGTATTTGTACATGTATATCCTTCATGTAGACATCTTCATCTTGATTTTTCTCCCCCTTTGACATTGATAACAAAGGAGATATACCAAGGTTTCAACGTAACAAAAAGATAAGAAAAATAAGCTCCCCTTGATACCTATTACTCTTTTATGAAATTATGTAAGAGAAGAGAGGGATAAAACCCCCAATCTTGTTCTTAACCCTTCAAATATGGCTCTTGAGAGAGGTCTTATAAATATGTTAGCAAGTTGATATGAAGAAGGAACAAATTCTAATTCAACATTACCATTCAAGACATGTTCCCTTATGAAATGATAATGAACATCAATGTGCTTGGTGTGTGAATGCATAAATGGATTCTTGAAAATATTGATTGCACTCTGATTATCACAATAGATAGGAATTGGTTTAGACATTATTACTTTCATATCTAATAAAGTTTGAACCATCCAAAGAACCTGTTGACAACAAGAAGATGCGGCTATATATTCAGCCTCTATAGTAGAAAGTGTAGTAGATTCTTGCTTCTTACTATGCCAACACACTAGTCTGTTACCCAATAAAAATTCTACTCCTGAAGTACTTTTTCTTTCATCTAGACAACCTGTCCAATCTAAGTTAGTATAAGCAAAAAATATGAAATCATCATGTTTAGGATACCAAATCCCATAATCCAAATTATGCTCAATAAATCTGAGAATTCTTTTAACTACCATAACATGAGATTATTTAGGTGAAGATTGAAATCTTGCAACTAAACATACAACATGCATGATATCAGACCTTGAAGCTGTGAAATATAGTAAACTACCAATCATGGATCTATAATTAGTTTGCTCAACATCAGGAGAATCATCATTTTTAGTAAGTTTACATCCTATTATCATTGGTGTTCCCATAGGCTTACAATCTTCCATATGATTTTTTTAAACATTTCTTTTGCATACTTAGTTTGGGACAAGAATATACCATTTTCCAACTGATAAATTTGCAACTCAAGAAAATAGGATAGTTCCCCAAGCATGGATATTTCAAATTCAGATTGCAAGCTTTGAAAAACCTTGACTTAAAGCATCATCATTGGATCCAAATACTATATCATCAACATAAACAAGAACAATGAAAACATCATCACATGTACCATATATGTACAAATTTCTATCAACACCACCTCTTTTGTAACCATTTTTGATAAGATATTGATCCAACCTAGAATACCAAGCCCTTGGAGCTTGTTTCAAACCATAAAGAGCCATTTTTAGCCTATAGACATGATTGGGATAGTCTTTGTTTTCAAATCCTTTAGATTGATCCATATAAACCTCTTCATCAAGATAACCATTAAGAAATTCCATTTTAACATCCATTTGGTACATTTGAAAGCCCTTGAAAGATGAATATTCAAGAAAGGTTCTAATTGCTTCAATTGTAGCCACTGGTGCAAAAGTTTGACCAAAGTCCACACCTTCTATATGTGCATAACCCTTACAAACCAATCTAGCCTTGTTCCTTGATATATTTCCATTTTCATCAAGTTTATTTCTAAAGATCCATTTAGTACCTTTTACATTTTTATCTTTAGGTCTAGGCACTAATTCCCAAGTTTTATTCTTTTCAATTTGAGTTAGTTCCTCTTTTATAGCATGAACCCAAAACTCATCCATACTAGCTTCTTTATATGATTTAGGTTCAATTTGAGATAACAAACAAAGATTATCACATCCACTATATGTAGTTCTTGTTCTCATTTGAATACCTACATGTTTATTCAGGTAACCAAGTAGTTGTTTCAGATCTGGATCTCGCGTCTAGTTTCTTTAGGAAAATGCCCCAATATGTGTCTAGTTGACTGAGTGAAACGGATGTCAAGACGTCCCTATAGATTGTAAGGCGTACGGTTCCCCAATCCATACGGCCCCCTACAATTCTATGCCTAAAATTATATGGCTCGCTATTACTATTATATATGATGCACTATTGATAGCTGTTCCAGAAGACTTCTGGTACATTCCGAGGCGCCCTATAATCTATTCTTGAGGATGATACTTCTTCAATCTTGTTCTTGTAGCTTTTGTACTTGCGGGTTTTGGTGTTTCTATTTTATCTTTTATCTCTTCTTCACCCTCAACAACTTTATTATCTACTTCTTTGAAGTCTTTATCACTGTCTTGTAGGAAAGTATTACCCATTCTTATTTCTTTTTTATCCTACACAACTTTGTCCACTTTCAAATGCACAGTTTCAACAAGTTTATTCAACCTTTTATTAAAAAATTTGTAAGCTTTACTTTGAGAAGAATATCCTAAAAATATTCCTTCATCACATCTTGAATCAAAGCTTCTTATTTTAACATCAGAATTCTTAATGAAGCATCTACGTCCAAAATTTTTTAAATGCTTAACAGATGTAGGATGTCCATACCATAACTCATAAGGAGTGTGCTTAGTTTTTACCCTTAGTCATGCCCTGTTTAAAAGATACACTGTCATTTGAACTACTTCTTTCTAATACCTGTTTGGTACTTTTGATTCATCTAACATAGTCTTTTCCATTTCTTTTATTGATTGGTTCTTTCTCTCAACAAATCCATTCTGTTGAGGTGTCTTGGATGCTGCATATAGTCTTTTGATACCATATTTTTCACAATAATCGACAAATTCATTTGAAGTGAACTCACCACCTTTATTTGATCATAAGCATTTAATCTTCATGTCTCACTCATTTTCAACCATTTTCCTAAAAATCTTAAACTTGTTAAATGCCTCTTATTTATGCTTTAAGAAGGTTACCCATATCATTCTTGTATAATCATATATAAAAAGCATGAAATACTTTTCACCATTTAACAACATTGTCCTTATAGGACCACATAAATCAGTATGTACTAATTGCAATGGTTTAGAAGAAAAATATCCTTTTGAAGGAAAATATGCCTTTGTTTGTTTACCATGTTGACACCCTTCACAGATAACATTTTTTGGCTTACTTATACATGGCATACCTCTTACCAAATTGTTAAAATTCAAGTGCCCAAGCCTTTTGTGCCATAACCAACTTTCATTCACCTATCCCATAAGACAACATCTTCATTATTATTAGTAGTTTTGATATCTTTTAAATTTTATGTATTCCCTTTAGATCTTTTACCCGATGCAACCAACTGTCCAAATTTTAATTTGATTTGGCAACCATGGTCATCAAAAACAACTTCATATCCATGATCACAAATTTGACTAATACTTAGAAGATTGTACTTTAATCCATCAACATAATATACATCATGAATGAACATTTTGTCACTAAGCATCAAAGAACCCAAACCTTTAATTTTCCTTGAAGACTCATCACCAAAACTAACATTGCCACCTTTGTAGTTAATCAAATTGTCTAACTTTGTTCTATCTCTTGTCATGTGTCTAGAAAAACCACTACCAATTATCCAAAAGTACTTTTCTTCAGAATGTAGAGCCATTTGAACAAACATAGACTTATTAATCTTAGGCCTCCATACCTTAGTCACTTTAGTATCAAATTCTTTATCAACTTGTAGATTAGCATAATATTGATAATTCTGAATTGACTTAGTTTTGAAATTGCTCATAACATGAACAAAGAGATTGCATTTGTAACATCTTAGGAAATTCATTTTAGGAAAGGAATAACCAAAATGCAACTTTGAATACCTCCTTGACATGTATCTACAATTACTTATTCTATGTCCATATTGATGACACATGAAGCAATACCCATCAAAGAAAGAAGTGAACTTGTTTGATTATCTTTTACCCATGAATGAATTTCTTGATAACCTGGTTTTTATCATTAGAAATTTGATTAAAATCTGCATTTTTACTTGCATTTCAAGTGGTAGCATTTTTATTTGTATCCTTACTTTTAGATTTAAATATCTTGAATAAAGATTTATCTTTCTTGTCACTAGAACATTGTCCAAGTTCAAAACCAATTCATGTTAGATCATCAGTTCTTTTTTTCCTTAACATATCAACCAAAGTACTGTTCTCATATTTTTCTAACTTTCTTCTATATGATACTACTTCATTCATTAACCTTGTACATTCCCAATCTTTAGAACTACACTCTTCCTTAGTGACAAATTCACATTCTAAATCAGCTTCAACAAGTTCAACATCTTCATTAGTATCTGATTCTTGACAAGTAGTTTCTATAGCCATGAATGAAACTTCATTTTCATCACATTCAAAACTACTAGATTCACTATCTAATACATCAACAATCAAACTCTTCTTCTTCTTAAATAACTTATTTTTGTTATAGAATTTCTTTTTACTTGATTTCTCTTTCTCACCATCTACTTCCTCATGACTATTATAAGGACATTTAGATGCAAAGTGTCCTATTTTACCATAATCAAAGAATTTGAAAGGAAGTTTGCCTTTGTAGTTATCTTCTTCTTTATTTAATTTCCTTGATAAATGTACTTCAAGAACATCAAGATCTTTTGATTCTAAAGAGAATTGCTTCGCTTTCTTTTCCACCTTGAATGCTACTTCTTTGCTTGTGGATTCCTGCTTGCCAAAATTTCTTATTTCATATGCTACAAGTGATCCATGAATATCTTCCATTGTATACTTGTTAACATCTCTAGTTTTTATATAGAGTATATCTTAGAGTCAAATTAATTAGGACGAGATCTGAAAACCTTATTTACAAATCAATATCATTAATTTTTTCACCAAGTCCTCTTATGCCATTTATAGTTTCATCTATCTTAAGGAGATAGTCTTCTACCTTTTCACCATCACCCATCTTAAAGTCTTCAAATCTTGATTTCAAATGTTATATCTTGGCTTCTTTAACTCTATCATTACCATGATATGTGTTTTTCAATTTGTCCCATACTTCTTTAGAATAACTGCAATGCATTACCTTAACAAAAAAATCTTTAAATAAATTGTTAAGTATAGAAAATTTAGCTTTCATATTAGTTTCATACTTCCTCTTTTCATAAGGATTTGAAAGAAAAGTTTTAGGAACTTTATAACCATTAACAATTGGAGCTCAAACATCAACATTAATAGATAAAAAATATGTTTGCATCATTACTTCCCAAAAAGCATAATCTATTCCATCAAAAATATGAACCTTTGAATAAATATCTTGAGCCATAAAAGACAAGTATTTCACTCAACCCAAATCTAACCAAAGTTGTTAAACTTGATATAGGAAACCTTTCTCTGATACCACTTGTTGGAATACAAACACCATTGAGAGGGGGGGTGAATTAGTGGTTTAAAATACTTTTCAAATCTTGAAACAATTACAAGTTATAAAAATTTAACACATGAGCAAGATAGTTAATGAATAAAAAAGTGACATAATATTTTAATGTGGAAAACCCCTTATGGTAAAAAATCACTTTAAATCTGAAACTTTATTGGCATCTTGGGTAAATCTTTTAGAGCTACAACTCTAGGAAGCACCAACACCTTGTTTTAGAAACACCAATTTCAAGGAACACCAATCCCTTACACTTGAAGCACTAACTTCATGAATACAAGAAGCACCAACTTCCAAAATGAAAAAAATTAAAAATAAAATTAGAGGATCATCTCTATTACAACACAAATCATGAATCACTAGTTTCAACTTCTTGTTGAAAACATAATGTAGGATAAACGTCTATTGTCCTCAAAACATCCAATACCCAAATATGATCAAATACTGATATGAATGAATGAAGATGTGATATATAACCCTTTTTATACCTTTGATGAATTTTTTTAATAAAAATCTAATCACAAATATGAAAATAGAAACATAGAGCATTACCCTCTTCTTTGCTGTTAAAAATTTGCCTGCAAACTATTTGGTCTACATGGAATTCCATACCAATCTTATAACTTCTATCAAAAATACCTATTGGATGTTTTAAAGGAATGTATCCTCTACTTATAAACCAAGAAAATCAAAATTTTGGAGGTAGGTACATACCCCAAACTTCCATTAGATGAAAACCACTCAAAATTGTCATACATGTGTTATGCAAAAACTAACAAAGACCCATTTTAGCTAATTCAAAGAACTTTCCAGAAAGGTATGATATTTGGGGTCTATCTAAAAATAAATTCTTGTCAACTTTCTCATAGACCAGCACTATTTTTTTATAACCATTTTCTAAACCAATGTGAACATTAAGTGTTAATTGTACAACACTTAAGTGTTTGTTTTGAATATGTTTTGAACAATATTTAAGGACATCAAATAAGATAATTAAATGATGTTAACCATAACATATTATTATAATAATTACATTATTGACATCAATGACAACAATCAAAGACCAAATACCAAGGGTTCAACAATGTCTACTTCTTATCTTCAAGATTAGCCTGGAAGGAATATTTCCTAGCCTTAGTTTTTTCCCTAGTCTTGTATGGATCTTGGTCTATATCCTAGCATGAGGGAGTGGACTAATTATGGTTCCAAGTGGTTGGGTGGTCAAGTAATATTAAGGTAATGTTTGTGGCTCACAAATGACTTGCACAAGAATAGTTGAAGATCTTTCTTATCTTATATTTTATCATGTTGTATAACTATGTCTTGAATCTTTATAAGCCTTAAGAAAAATGATTATGTAATTATAATTAAACAAAAAAATGCAAAAGGGAAGAGTAGTTCAAGTATCTATTTCAAAGGGATTGATTTTTATGTAAAGGAAAATTGTAATGTAGATTATGATGAAATCTCTTTACCTCATCTCTTTATTAATGTTTAACTTATAATGATAAATGTAATGCAAAATAGTAGTGATGTTTGAAATGCCAAGCAAAACTTGTTGTAACATTCATAAATGCAAAAACAATGTAATGTGTTTTCTATTTTAGTTATACAAAAGTTTCAAGGAAGAAAATATTGATGAAATCTCTTACACTATCCTATTGTGAAGTGTAAAGTAGATATGGATATTTGAAAGAGATCAATATATGCTATTCAAAATTTGATTTCATAACTTAAATGGTAATTATGAAATGCTAGTAACAGTAATCATGAAATGTTAGTAATGATAATTAAGAAGTAATTAAAATATTGTATTAACATTGGGGAACCTGAAGGAACTTTATATAAACCTAGTAATAAAAAAACATTAGAAATTAAATGAAAATAAAAATTGTCACTTAATTTAGACCTTTTATTTTTAGGTTCCTTGGTGGGGCATGACAAATAAAGTGCCAATTTGTGATCTTCTCAGTGTTGGGTCTTGGAATGTGGTCTCTTCCTTTCCTTAAGAGAAAGAGTCATGAGTGATATGTAAGAGAGAGAATTTTTCTATGAAATGAAAAAGAGGGAAATGTACTCACATTGAGGGATAGTAGAGGACGAAAGCTTAGATCTAAAATGGACTATGAAATTGCATTTGAAACTAAAATAACATTGGATGTGGAAACTAGGAGGGCAAATCTATATACTGTGAAAAAATTGGAGGTCTTAGGAATAGGTTGAGTTCCCTATAGTAGCTTTACTTTTGGGGTATAAGTCAACTTTTACCTATACATGACTATGTTGGAAATAAATTTTTTTTTTGGGTCAGGTATATATTTTGTTGGGATTCCTAGATTAGGAACTAAAAATGCACTTCTCAAATGTAGGGTATAGGTAGACTTTGATCTATACCTGATTTTTTGGACCCATAATAGGAACATAGATATGGGAAGTTCCTCTAAATAGGTACTCATATATCCAACTATACATATCTTCCTAATCTACACCCATACACAAGAGAAAAGTGGAAATGGTTGGGGAAAGGGGGCTTTCCTTGGTTACAAACTCATTTAAGAATTAACCTTGAATTGAAATAAAGGAAATGATAGCATGTAGCGTAGATTAAATCTAAAAATGGAATGTATCATAACATGCATATGCAATTATACTTAGTATTTAATCAATTTTGTTGATGCAATGGCTTTGACTCAACACAAGAACCCAAAAGGAAATAATGTAAGACAAAATCTCATATGGGAGATTCTTATAATTTTCCTCAATGTAGGATTGAAGAAGAAGAAGAATACTTGAATGTATGAATGTGGATCTCCTCCTTTGATGGTCAAATCCTTTATCTCCATTGAAGAAAGAAGCTAGATCTATGGAAGGAAATCCATACATGCTTGAATGATAGATAGATGTATGGATGAGTGAATGGACTACAATGAATGCTTTCTTGCTTTCTATAACTCCTTGAATGTTTTCCCTTGATTTATTGTGAGTGGATGCTCATGAATTATGTGTGAATCTTGTCTAGAAATTGAAGGATAATCAAATTAAGGGAGAAGGCCTCCTTTATTGAAACACACTAAGGAGGGATAAAATGGCCCCAAAGAATGCATAAAATTCAATGCTTACTTTTTAAGATGGTATGATTTGTATTCTAATGTATGTAGGAAGCATGATCTAACATTTTTTTATCATTTTATATATTAAAATATATAAATATATTTAATAATCAACTCAAAAAAGAATAAATAAAAATTAGAAGGAGAAAAAATAAAGAAAGGAGAGGAAAGAAAAAGAATAAGGAAGAGGAGAGAATAAAGAAAATGCGAGAAAGATGAAAAGAGGGTGGGTGGGGGTGTGTATTAGCTTTTGGTGATTGATCAAGAGAATATTGTACACTCATCATGTAACTTTTTGGGGGGCTATTTTATTGCCTATTTTTTTGAGGGCTGACATGTTGTAATTATTTTGGCCCTTATTTTGTAAGTGATACAAGTCTTGTATAAAATGGCTTAGGGTTAGGGATTTCATTGTATGTGACGAGATAGTAGCTTCTTGTAGTGCTATTGAGCTGTAAGACATTACATATTATAATCAATTTGTAATCATTGGATAATAAGAATATTGGACTTGGTGTTGGTAGAAATAGCCTAGGGATTGGGTGAACTATGTTAAATCTTTCTATCTTGTTTTCTCTTCCAACTGTTTTATTATTTTATGATATTGGATATATTTGAATATAATTATTATTTATTTCTTGTTAATCATAACAAGTGGTATCCAAGTGAGGTTGTTTTAGTCATACTCTACAAGAAAGTCACACAGTTGAGTGCTGTACACTAGAAATGTGTCACACTCTAAACCCTTCTATCCAAACGATTCCATAAGTTTGGAATGTTTGGATGCCGGCTTAGAGCTCCCTATCCACGGAGTGCAAGAGAGTGTATTTCAAGTTCAAGGGCTCTCAAATGAGCCTTAGAGATACTCTTCTTACTAGTAAACCATGCAATGGGAGGTTCCAAAGACAAGATGCAAGAATGCAAATGTCCCAAGGAGTTCCTCAAGGATGCAATGCAAACGAAGATTAAGCTAGAATGAGATGCAAAGTGGAGCTATGCTAAAACATGTATGAGAGTGTTACAATACCATTATTAAGCTATGTGAGATTAAGCTACATGTAAAAATAAAAGCTAAGCTAAGTTAGAATGCCATGATGCCATGGATGAGAGAATGTAGACAAGAAATAGAAGTTCTCCACAAAGCTCCAAAGAAACCTGTTAGAAAACCTGCAGCATAACAATATTCAAATGATGATGGATTGAGGGGGAAAGCTCTCTCCCTTTTAAAGATGTATGGACGGTAGAGATCAAGATGAAGATGGTGGATGATCAACAGTGGAATTTGAAAAGAGGAGTGATCCATGTGCACACACAAATCAACCAATAGAATATAAGTTGACTTGTCATATAAGACAAAAGTCACAAAGCCTTTTCTTTTAATTGCAAAATAGAAAAAAGACTTTATGTGTGCACTTTAAGTGGGTTAGAAGAATGGGGTCTTTTATTTAATTAAAAGGGGACATGTTCTTTTAATCAAATAATGAACTTAGGATAGCATAGTCAAACTATAGGTTATAATCAAATAAATTGATTATTAGCAATTTGGCTTAGGTAAGTGATTAAATTAATTTAGCCAAAATGTTGAAAAGGGGGCTAATAGTCTAGATGACCATTTTTAGGTGATTACATTTGCCCCTCTTTGACTAATGCCTGATCGATCTGGGAACACATTATGTCAAAGAAAATCGAAGCCAAGTAGGCGATGATAGATATAGATGTCTAATTCTGAAGAGTGAAATGCAGAAATAGATAGCAAGTCCTAAATGCACAGCCTGATAGCAGTAGTACTGAACACTAGGAAGAGATGATGTTAGAATTCAAGAAGAATACTAACACTTAGAAAAGCAGATAGAGTGAGAGCAAGTGAGAAGATCAAACAAATGCTCCTAAGCAGTGATAGAGTATTTCTGCCCCCTCGGGATCGAAATTGAAATGAGGTAAGGGGATGCAAAAACTGGCTAGAAATGAGAAAATTAGAATATAGAAATGTCCAAGATGATAGATAGATGATTAGAACCCAAGAATGACTATATAAAAAAACTGATAAAATGCCCCAGTTTGACTAGAGTTGACCTTGAAGGATATAGCATAAAAATAAGGTCGAAATGAGTAGAAAGGTGATTTAGATGTGAAACAGTGAATTGAAGTAGATATGCAGTATGGAAATGATGAAGACATGAATAAATGAAGATGCCCCAGTGATAATTCGAAGATTAGACCTCAAAAGGTCAACTAACTGCTTAGAAGAAAGTAGAATTTTAAAAGGCAATTTTGACCATCAAGATGAACTCAAATTTGGATTTCGATCTCGAAAATGAATCTAGTACGTTGAATTATTTAAGAGGTCAAAACTTTATATAATGTGATGATAAGATAGAAAAGAGATGAAGTGAAAGATTAAGAAGGTGAAAAGACATGAACAAGAAGAAAATAAAGAAATATATGAAAGGAGTTAGCTGATATGTCCACAAAAAGATGAAGAGAGAGCTCTCCCCATATGCAAGAATGCAAGACTAAGCTAGAAAATGAACCTAAAATGCAAGCTAATATGCAAAGTGGTTTACCAGCAAGAAGTGCATAACATTTAGACTCTTAATTTCATCATTGAGCATTTATTAAGGACATCATGAGATCATACAACCATCACTAGTATAACTATGAGGATATGAATATGATCGATATTAGATAGGTATGTGGAAATCCAATCTAAGCATCAGAGACATGTAAGTCAAGATAACTATGTGATTAGATTCCCTAAGTTTAATTTAGCAAGATTACACCTGTATCAAGGCATAAGCACCAGGATAAACCATAAGTGCAGCCTTGCAAAATAGTCAAGGATGATACATTTGTAAGTCAACATGTTGAATAGGACCAACATAAATGCTTACAACACTATAGACAAACAAAAGTATACCCACAAGCAGAAATCAAGAAAACATGCCCCATGCCCCCAGTCTTCTAGTCAATGACATCCTCGAAAGACTATTAGGGAGGGAACACATGGCAAAGAAATCATCATAGACATCACACAAAGTAGATAAATATTAGCATAGCTCAGTCGTTTAAATGTTAAAGTGCATGTGTGTAAGTCACTTGGCCATTTCTTCTAGACTTGATTCTGATAGTGAGAAATATCGCGACATCGGAGACCGTAGGTAAACTATCTGTAAAGTGTTGAAAAACACTTGATGTCAAAGTGGGGGAAGTGTTGAGAAACACTATGTTGTGAGTTGTCAAAGAAACCCTAATGCAAAAGAATACCTCAATAGGCGAAGTAGCTATGCCTCCAAGATGAGGACAAGAAACAATTCCAAGCTAGGAAATGTGTAGCGAAGTGGATGATTGAGTTTGATAGACATAGGTGCAAGGGTTTCAAGTAGCGTCTGTTTCTAGGTTTTCACCACTTGACAAATTTTTTTAGGACTTTAAAATTTTTTTTTTGTATTTTTTTATTTTTGAATTTTTTTGGTGATACATCAAAGCACCTATTGCTAGGTTTTCACTAAGATGATCATTTTTTTCAGCACATTTTTTGATTTTTAGGATTTTTTCAGCATCATATATGAATTTTTTTGGAATTTTTTAGAATAATTTAGAGATCACTAGTTCTCAAGCAAGATCACATCATTTTCTCCCAATGTCTAGCAAGGTATAGGACATGATGGAGAAACAAGCTGATAGATAAGCAAAGATGCATAAGAAAGGAATGTGAAGTAAGTGAAAGTGATCCTCAAGAACTGACTCCGCAAGAGTACCCAAGCTAGGGAAAGAGGTGAAATAGTCATATGAAGCATGTTTTGGATAAGCAATGGAAGTAATGAGAAAGATAGCATGTAGGAAAAGTGGTGAAGCCAACAAGTGTGATAGCATATAAGATAAGCGATGGAAGCCAATGAATAAGATAGCATGAAAGTGTGTAGTCCAAAAGAGTAGACATGTCAAGAGACCTAAGAACCATTTTTATTTATCGTGATCAAGACCAAGGGGTCAACTAGATAGGATAGCGATGGGATAGAGCAATAAAAATAAAGCTCAAGATGGAGGCTATGAGTGAATGGGAGAGCACAATAGAAAATCTCATAGATAAGATAGCCAATATGCAAAGATAGCTCAACATTGTCAAGATCAAAGAGAGAAGAGGGGATAGATGGATGATGGAAGAATTACGCATGATGCCTGTTTGCCAGGTTTTCATCATGGTACTTATCCAAGGTGCCACAAGAAGTAGTTTTCACCATAGGACACATTTATTTCTCTTTACTTTTGCTACCAAGGTGCCACAAGATGTGGTTTTCACTAAGGCACATTTTCATTTTTTTCATTTTTATTTGCCTTTTTTCTTTTTTCTTTTTTTTTGAATTTTTAGAAAGAGCTCAAGCTTTTTGAATTTAGATAGTGCTCCTATAGGAAAGATAAGCCATGATAAGCCAAGACCATAGAAAGGTACGCTCAAAGATGTTGATAGGGTGATGAAAGAGAAATGGTAGTAGGAAGAGTATATGGAGGATAATAGTTCATGTATAGAAAGTAAGTGTAAGCTTTAGAGGACTTCATGAGGGTAGTTGAAATATTGTACAAGATCAACATTGACACACACCTTGAAGGGTATTGGAATGATGGAGGAATCATGGATGAAGTAACTTGAGGTTTAGATGTATGAGGTGGTAGAAGAGATTTGGAAAAAAGTGGAGTGGAAGGCTTTGGAATAATTTTAGGAAGATTTTTGGAAGAAGATGGAATGGAAGCCTTTGGAAGCTTGAATGTCAACTTTGAAGTATTTTCAATATTCAAGTCTTTTAAAAGAGACTTGGGAATCCATATAGCTTTAGATTTTCCTTCGGATACTTCAAAACACATTTCTTCAATAATGGGTTTAGGAACCCATATTATTTTTTATTTAGCTTTTTTAATAGTGGACCTTTGCGATCTCTTTTGTGCATTCTCCTTCTTAGCATTCACATGTCGATTAGATGGGACATAGTGATCTTTCTTTTTCAATGGATTCTTATGTTTATTCTCACTTCCAAAGGACTTGGGATTTGTGGATGAATAAGGCCAATATGACTGGTTTAGGTGGATAGATGGGTGATAATTCATCAAGGATGAGCATCTTTGTTGATCTTGAGGTATTATAGCAGAGCTAGGGAATGAGCTAGGATTGAATGTAGGAGATGGAGGAACATAAGGCCCCAATATGGATGGAATGTTAGAATGCTTTAGCTTAGATGGATAAGGACCAAGGATAGATTTAGAAGATGCAAAGGGATAGTGGGAAGGGATATCAACATCTTTAGAATGAGCAACATGGTCAAAGCCATCAATAGACTCATGAGTAGCTTTGATAGGAACAACATTTTTAATTGGAGCACTTGAAGTTTGAGCACAATTTTGAAGTGGATGTGGAGAAGTAGACCATGAGGGGATGCTTTGATCTTGACAAGTAGCTTTGGATAGCATATGAAGAGAACTTTTCTCATAATTTTCAGTAAGCTCAAGGGAGATAATGGAAGTGGTATCTTCATCATACTTAGGAGGTGGACAAGATATAGGATATGGAGGGGAAAAATCTTGAAAGAGATGAAAGGGTGCTTGATCTTGATCTTTCTTGACATTTGTAGCTTTTTCTTTTTGAGAGTCCTCTTGACATGGAGCCACTTCTAAGGACAAGGGAGAATGAAGAGTGAATGGAGTAGTGCTTGGATTAGGCATAGTAGTGCATGAAGGTTGAGGATTTTTAGGATTAGTAGCATGGAAAAGGTTTGCAGCCAAGTGAAGGTTAGCTTGAGTTTCTTTTAGAGGTAGCCCTTGAGGATACACATAGTCAATGTGGAAAGCATTAAGTTCTTTATTTGATGGAGGCATGTTGGAAATATTTGAAGTGTTGGGACATGCACGAGTGTTGGAAGAAGTGGAAGATGTAATAGAGCTGCTACTAGAAATGGGTTCATTAATGTAATCTTGCTCAAGAAAAGTATCCTCAACACATGAGTCACTAGAGGTTCCAATAATTCCATTATCAATAAGATCTTGGATTTTATGTTTTAGCTCAATGCAATCTAAAGTACTATGCTCATTATGTTGATGATAAGCACAATAGATATCCAAGAATGGGTTTCCATATGAGCTAGACTTAGGTAACATGATGATCTTATTGCCAAGAAGTTTTTGCAAAGTGTCATCATAAGAATCTTCCAAGGGAGAAAAAGTTCTATTAGAACTATGTCTAGGATCCTTTTTTTGTTTCTCAAGTGAATGGTATGCATCCATTTCTTCATAATTAGCTTGGTCAAAGATAGGTCCATCATGAAATTTTAGCATAGGCTCAAAGGAGGTATCACTTGCTTGTTCTCTAAAGAGGTCTTTAGATCTAGAAGATGAAGACATTTGATGTCTTGAAGTAGAGCATGTAGACCTAGAAGAAGAGGATGACCTCAAAGAAGGTGTCTTACATGCATGTAAAGAGCTTAAGGAAGATTCATGTAATGATGCAATCTTCTCCTCTAACCTTTTCTCAAGTTTAGACTTCATTTTTGTCATGCGCTTAGAGAAATGAAGGTAAGAAAGATCATTTGTCTCTTCTAGTTCTTTGTATTGCACATATAGATCTTGAAATTCTTTAGTGATATGGAGGATATAATGATCATCTAGATTTAGTTGAAGTTTGGTAGCACAAGCTTTGAATTTCATAGTGATAGATAGATAATCAAGCATGAAGGAGACTAGAGGAAGCTAATAAGGTGACACAAGATAACTTGATGTCCAAACTAGAGAGGTAGAGTGTTCACTTTCAAAGATAGTATAGAGAGATTAAAGTGACTTGTCAAACAATATGTCCAAGAAACTTATGACATGAATGACTCAAGTCAATAGCTAGGCAAGATGCCCAAATAGCCAAATAGATAGAGCAAGCAGGGTGACAAGTGAACAACTCTCCAACCCAAGAGTTAGTCAAGAAATCAAGGTAACCATTTCAGCAAAAGGATAACTAGCAAGTAGGCATAGACCATGAAGACAAAAAAACCAAGAGCGCTAAGACCAAAGAGCCACTTTAAGCATGTTTAAGCACTAGAGACATAACAAATCATAGCCAACAGATGAAACTCCCCTTAGCAAGAAACACAAGAAAATGTTTGCATTTGATGTTTTGACTTGGTTGACAAAGTTTGACAATAGTTGATAGCATAGCAAATTTGATGTTCAAAAACAATTTCTTTCCAAGCAAGATAGTGACACATGGAGTAGTCTTCAAACAATCAAGCAAGGGACAAAGCAACCTTGCATGATACAAGCATATCTGAGATCTTAAAAGAAATCCCTAGAACTATCGTCATGTGTATGTTTAAAAGATTTTCATAGGTATAGCACATTTGAGGACACATCAAGCAATATCTACCTAGAAGTCATGGTTCATTACTCAACAACTTGGCCCACACTTGATGCTCCTTTGCCTCACACCAAGTGGTTTTCCACAAGAGATTTTGGCTTTTTCATGGAAGTGCCATAAGCACAACCAAGGGAACACATATGGTGAGTGTAAAATCTTGGGGTGATCCGGGTAGTCCACTAGGATCGATCCTTGCACCAAGAAGTTGAGCAGCTAAAAAAGGTAGTTACTAACTTAGAGTGTTTAGATAGGGCTTCCGTTCATAGTGTTCCTCTGGCTCCCAATTATGAGACACCTCACCTTGCGATGAGTAACCGATCTCGTGATCACAAGAGTACTTTAAGCATTCTTGCCTAGTGATCTCCCTATGGTCGAAATCCCATAAGCGATCACACTAGGCGAAGATAAACACTACGTCTACCAAGGTTTTGTGTCCTTGATAGCCTTGAGTTTATAGTGGGTTGGAAGAGCTAGGTAATCGGCTTGTCCCCACTTGGGTCATTCCTCTCAGGTTGTCCGAGAGCAGACCCTCTAAAGGATTCTAAACTACACAAAGAGTGGATCAACTTTTGGAAGTCAAGATTTCTGATTCACCACAAGGGTGAAGAGCATACTCTCCTATTCCAATCATTTTTTCCCAAACACGCCAAGAATATTTAGTTACCCCTTGCTTTTGAAACCAAATGGCAAGTCAAGATTTCTGATTCACCACAAGAGTGAAGAGCATACTCTCCTATTACCAAAAGACTCCAATCACAAGTTTTATATGCCTATAAAAAATGAACAATTAGTCAATGCCACACATTAAAACAAAAAATAATTTTTTTTTGAGTTTTTATGCTTTGGGCAGCCTTGCAAACAATGTTAGTAGCCCTTGCGCATTTGAAGCTTTGACATGCGTTCTTTTTATGCAATGTTTCAATTTTTTTTTCATAAGGATGGCAACCTGTAATCACAACTTGTTAGCACCAAAAGTTAGTATGAAATAACATAAAAATATACAATAAAAAGTGGTGAGTTACCTCAAAAATCCAATTTATCTTCCAACCAAGTGCATGCAAAGAAAGTGCAAGTTAATCACAAATGCTCTCATTTTTACTCTTTGATTTTGACCTAGTCAACAAGATTGGACTTGTTTACTATGATTTTTTATCCAAAAATGAAAATGAAAATAAGAGACCCCTATTAAAAATGAGAGATCTTTCCAAAAATGCAAGAAATTTTAAAAAATCTCTTCATTTGCGCTCTAGAGATCAATTTTATCAAAATAGGCCAAATTTATCAAATCGAATTTTTGATCTTTAATACGACCTCAAAATTCAAAACATAAAGAAAGAACCCCCATTAAAATTGAAAACCCTTTCTGAAAATGTAAATTCTTTAAAAAAGTTCGCTGATTTGCGATCAAAAATGACTTTTTATTAAAAATAAAGAAAAACTCATAACTCTCGAAAATCACATCAAAATGTTTTGAAAATAGGACTCAGACATTTTGAGCATATACCAAACTTGAAAAATTTTTTTTAGAACCAAACTCCAAGCGGTTTAAAAGATATGATCAAATCTTTAAACCAACTAAGTTTTTAGCCTTCAAACCAATTTACTTATGGGTTGGCCTTAAAACCAAAGTGATAATTCTACAAAAGAATTTGATTAGATCCAATATGCTGCTATAAAAAATTAGAGATGAAAAATAAAAGCAAATGGAGCTAGAAACTTGATTCAAGCCCCACGGTGGGCACCAAAAATGTACACTAGAAATGTGTCACACTCTAAACCCTTCTATCCAAACGATTCCATGAGTTTGGAATGTTTGGATGTCGGCTTAGAGCTCCCTATCCACAGAGTGCAAGAGAGTGTATTTCAAGTTCAAGGGCTCTCAAATGAGCCTTAGAGATACTCTTCTTACTAGTAAACCATGCAATGGGAGGTTCCAAAGACAAGATGCAAGAATGCAAATGTCCCAAAGAGTTCCTCAAGGATGCAATGCAAATGAAGATTAAGCTAGAATGAGATGCAAAGTGGAGCTATGCTAAAACATGTATGAGAGTGTTACAATACCATTATTAAGCTATGTGAGATTAAGCTACATGTAAAAATAAAAGCTAAGCTAAGCTAGAATGCCATGATGCCATGGATGAGAGAATGTAGACAAGAAATAGAAGTTCTCCACAAAGCTCCAAAGAAACCTATTAGAAAACCTGCAACATAACAATATTCAAATGATGATGGATTGAGGGGGAAAGCTCTCTCCCTTTTAAAGATGTATGGATGGTAGAGATCAAGATGAAGATGGTGGATGATCAACGGTGGAATTTGAAAAGAGGAGTGATCCATGTGCACACACAAATCAACCAATAGAATATAAGTTGACTTGTCATATAAGACAAAAGTCACAAAGCCTTTTCTTTTAATTGCAAAATAGAAAAAAGACTTTATGTGTGCACTTTAAGTGGGTTAGAAGAATGGGGTCTTTTATTTAATTAAAAGGGGACATGTTCTTTTAATCAAATAATGAACTTAGGATAGCATAGTCAAACTATAGGTTATACTCAAATAAATTGATTATTAGCAATTTGGCTTAGGTAAGTGATTAAATTAATTTAGCCAAAATGTTGAAAAGGGGGCTAATAGTCTAGATGACCATTTTTAGGTGATTACAAGTGCGAGTAAGAAAAAATTTAGTTATGGAAAATGTAAATGGAGGACTATCTTTATCAAAATTATTTATGGTGGCTATTACAAGGAAAATCCAAGAAACCAACTACTATGAAAGATGAGGACTAAGATATTTTTGATAGAAAGGCACTTGGAAGTATTTGATTATGTCTAGCACAGTTGTTGGCATTTAATATTATAAAAGAAAAGACATCTAAAGAGTTGATGCAAACCTTAGCAAAGTTGTATGAAAAAACCTTTGCTTCAACTAAGGTATTTCTCATGAAGTGTTTATTTCATATGAAGATGACAGAAGGTGGATATATTTCTAATCATTTAAATGAGTTTAATATGGTTGCTATTCAGTTGTCTTCTATAAATATGAAATTTGATGAAGAAATTAGGGCTCTCTTTATTTTGTTTCTTTGCTTGAAAATTGGAATGGTTTGGTAATGGTTGTGAGTGATTATGTTTTTGGATCTAATACCCTAACATTTGATGATGTGATTGTTGTTATTTTGAGTGAGGAAACTTGTAGGAAAAGCTCAAGTGGATCTACATCAAAAATTATTCTTAATGTACAAAGTAGAGGCAAAACAAATAAAAAAGGAAACAATTTTGGAAATATGGGAAATCAAGAGGAAAATCAAAGGGCAAAAGGTCTCAATAAAGAGGACCAAGAGATTGCTGGTACTATGGCAAACCAGGGCATGAGAAGAAAGATTGCTAGACTCAAAAGAACAATGAAGGAGACAAAGAAGATGGAAACAAGCAGGAAAATACAGTAATTAATAAATCTGAAGATGATGCTTTGCTTCTTTCTTTAGAAAATATTGATGATTCATGGGTTTTAGGTTAAAGGGCTTCATTTCATGCTACTCTGTATAGAGGTTATTTTTTTTATTATGTCCAAGGAGATTTTGGGCTAGTTTATTTGGGAGATAATGAACCATGTTAGCTTGTTGGAAAAAGGTAAAATTAAGATTGATTGTAGAAGGGGAATCATTGGTGATCACAAGAGGTAAGACATGTTCCAAGGATGAGTAGAAATTTATTTTTATTAGGGCAATTGGGTAATGAGGGTTGCAAAGTTACTTTTAATGATAAAAATTGGAAGGTTTCAAAAGGTTCCTTAGAATAAGAAAAAAGTGTGAAAGTAGGCATATTATATCTTTGTATAGGTCATATTGTTCATTCTATTTTAATTATTTGAAAGAAAAATTAATGTTTAGGAACAATTGTTGTAGATTCTTGAACATACTATGACACAACAGACTTGGGCACATAAGTGAGAAAGGTACAAAATTACTTCATTCAAAGAAATTTTTTCCTATTTTGAAATGTGTGAATATGGATTAATGTGGAAGTTTTAATTATATAAAAAAAAAGAGAGTGATTTTTGTAAAGAGGGGAGGAAAAGAAAAATGAGAAATTAGAGCTTGTGCATATAGATGTATGGGGACTAACTTAGGTATATTCTCTTGGTGGATCTCATTATTACATTACATTCATACAACTAGGAAAGTATGGATTTATTTTCTTAGACTAAAATCTAATGTATTTCAAAGTCTTAAGAAATGGAAATGCTTGATTCAGAATTGTTAGAAATGTTTAGAATAACTTGGGGGGGGGGGGGGGGGGGCTGAATCGGTTACTCAAGGTCCTTAAGTACCATTTAAACCTTTAAACATATAACTCTTACTATTTTTCTTATCTTGCTATTGCTCGGTCTCCACTGTGAAGAAAATTTACTATTCTAAATATAACATGCTTTTTTGAGTATAAATTGTAAAACATATAAAGTATTCAACACAAATTTGACACTAGAATTTTTATGTGGAAACCCAATTTGGGAAAAACCACCAGCAACATGTCACCACTTTTTCACTCTTTTCAAGTGAACTTTGTTAGGATCCAATCCTACTAAAGGTTACAATACACACTATTAAATGTGATCCATTTAGAGGATTTAATCACCCTGTTAGGAGTGGCCTTATCAAAGGACTTTGATCATTCCATTTAGAATGTCACCTTGTGAAAGGATTTACACAAATTGTTAATTCTTTCAAATGACTGTTAGGTCAACCTCTATTAAAAGGATTTCAATACAAACTATTTATAATGATTAGAAAGAAATTAGTAGGTTTTGATCTGTGTGATTAAAAATCACTTTGGAAGTTCATATCTCTATTTAGTTTAGATGTTGATTCACTAATAAGCTCTCGACTATCATCTATGTTCTTGATTCACTCGACAACCCTTCAAATAATTAGTCTTCCTCCTTCAACAACACTTAAGCTTTCTTGCTTAGATTTCACTTATCACTATCAACAACATCTATGTAAGAAATCTCTTTTAGCTTTGCATTCACTCTCACACGCGTCTCTGATCCACCTTGCTTTATATACCTTTGTTTACATACATACTTGTATACATACATTATTTAGCTCTACACCTCTTTAAATAGGTAATTCTTGGTTTACCATTTTCCACGATCATTGTAGATCTTAGGGTTTACAATCAAGTTCAACACAGTTCATTGTATCCATCCATCTTCTTGATCTTCTTCTAGAAAATTCTCAAGAATTTTTCTATTAGGTCTTTACCTAATCCTCACATTGAATTTAATGATCCAACTCATCAATCTTATCTTCTACATGGTTTACATCTCCCAAGAAATCAACTGAGTCAACTAGGAATCATGATTTCCTCAAATTCATCTTCAACTATGTTACTTGACAATCACTAAGTTTTGACACTCGGTCATCACTAAACACTTGGGTGATGTAAAACTTTTTGGCTTGGCATTGACCAACTTTCTTAGTTGATACTGGTTCTCAGCCAATACTAGATTTTCTTGGCACTAACTATAGCTCGGTAAACACCATTATTACTTGACATTCTTTTTCCATTTACTCTATTTCTTAGCTTAGCTTAAATTTCTTGACATAAACAATCACTTTTCTTTATCAAAGTCTATCTAATCAAATGTCCATTTTAGCTTCCTTTTCATAACTCAACCTTTCCTCTAGGTGCTTTTGTTATGAGCAATTTCTTAAATCCTCTTGATCAATCAAATAGACATGACATTTAGATTAGGTAGCAATATGTCTCATCAATATATTTTTGATAAATAGTCCCTTCCTTATATTAAAAATAATACACTAAAATTACATTACACATGGCCCAAGGCTAGAGATCAATAAAAACTAAAAGCTACTAGTATAGTGTTAGCCGAGGGAGGAGGATCTTGACCCAGAGGTGGGGTGAGCGGATGGCTCAGGGGGAGCCCATCCATCAATAGCAACAAAATTATCATTTTCCTTTTCTCCCTCAGGTCTAGGAGGAGAAAAGCCTAAATTCAATAGAGAATACACCCACTTGGGGTCTGAGTGAGCAGAGGGCCAATTGATCTAGACCTCCAACTACTAGAGCCTCCAAGAGAGTGGCACCAACCAAAAGTGGCTAAGAGTGAAGTGTGTGTGAGTGGCAAGGAGAACTGCTATGACCTTGATAGTGATCATGAGGAGGGGTATGATCGTTAAAAGTAGAATTCGGTGGAACATGAGCAACTCATCAATAGATTTGACATCAATAACAAAACAACAATTGTTCCAATTGTAAGTTTCCAACAATCTCCCTCTTTGGCATTGATGGAAACATCTATATGTTTAACAATTTCTACATCTCAATATCAATAATATCTTGATGTATCAAATGTATCTCACTGGGTTACAATACAATCTAAAAATATTTCTTCCTCTTTGATAATAGTTTCTTTTCTGTATTCATGTTATCCCTCTTTTCTCTATCTCTCCTCTTTTTACTGTATATATCTCTCTCTTTAACTATGTCTCCCTCTTTATTTATCTCTCCCTCTTTGACAATAATGCCAAAGACATATTAGCTTTCTTAGCTTCAATCTCTTCATAAATTTGAGTTATGTAGATTTTGCATGTTTCGGTGATTTCTATCATCTATCCATGACTGATCTATTATGCTATATTTGACTATCTACCTTAAGAATTTCCCAAAGTAGAGTTGTATTGCATCAATGTGTAAGATATTTTGATTAGCACATTTGATGCAATGCACCTTTCCTCCTTAAGTAGCTTTGGTTAAGGGAATCACTATTCATGAGCATCTTTAAGTAAGGGTTTTGTGAAAATGTCAGGAATATGTTCTTTGGTGTTCACATATTCTAGCTTCACTTTTTTATCTTGTACCAGTTCCCTCAAGTAATGATACTTGATATAAGGGTGACCGCAAGAAGTTGGGTCGCAATTCCACAAAAGTCAGATCCGCGGAATTGTACTTCTAAAAAATGGGTACTCGATTTTTAAAAAATTGAGTACCCGTTTCTAAAATTACGCTTTGGGCACCCGACTTGAATTTTAAAAATTGGGTACCCGATATTTAAAAAGGATCGGGTGCCCGAGCCAATTAACTATCGGGCACCAGCCTTTTTAAGAATCGAGTACCCAATTTCTTAAAAATCGGGTACTCGATTGCTTAAAAATTGGGTACCTGATAGCTTAAAAATATGGTACCCGATTTGTAAAACTTTTATAAACCACTTTTTTGGCGTTTTAGAGGTCATTTTCATGACCTCAAAAATGGGAGCCCGATTAGAGACGCATACGGGAGAACGTTTCTCAGCCCTACTGACTACCCCCTTGCTGCTAGTTTTTGATACACAGGTGTTTTAATATGTTTTATACTATTTTACTTTATTTTTTTCAATTTTCAATTTAATATGTATGTTAGTTTATTGTTTTTTCACTTTTCATATGTACGTAAAATTGTAAATTTACATTGTTAATGAACTTAAATGTTTAAATTTTTGTATTTGTTAATTAAAATATAGTTTCGTAAATGTTTATTTAAAAAATTATTATTTTAGATGTTTTGAAATGTATTTAATTTATGTATTTATTAGAATGTTGAATGCTTATATTAGATGTAAATTTATTGTTTAAACATGTAATTTTACAAATAAATATAACCTCGACCTAAAACCATATAACCTCGACCTTGTTTTAACTATTTAACCTCGACCTAAAACCATATAACCTCGACCTTGTTTTAACTATAACCTCGACCTAAATTTATTTCTTAAACTATAATCTTGACCTAATCATATAAATAAAACCCTAAACATATTATAAAATACTTAATCACATAACAGCCGGCCAAGGGATCCAAACAAAAAACTTATAGTATTTAAAATGATTTTACTTAAATTGTATTGTACTTTGTTTCATGGATCGAAAATGGATGATGTAAACTATTTTATAAATGTATATTCTTTCAGCCTTTCATACCCTGTGACATGTACAGTGGATGATTGTGCATTCCGAATTAATTTGCCAAGTGGCATTAAGAACAAATGTATATAAATTATTTAAATGGATTGAACAGAAGTAGTTAATATGAACTTTCATGTGGACATGTTATTTATTTTAGTTTTAGTAGTTTATAATTATTTAAAAATGAAATGTAAATGTGCTCATTAAGGAATGCAATCTCTTATTTTTTTATAAATGTAAATTATTATGTGTATGTTATTGTTTGCTTGGTAAAACTTTTGATTAGTTCTTTGGATCCCTTGGCTGGGCATCATTTAGGATTAGTTCTATAATGTCAATTTGTATTGAATTTAACTCTAATCATAACCCTTACTATCATCTTAACCTAAGTAATCTTAATTTTCTAAAACCTACACCAGGTAATATATAAATAATTAAATAACTTTCCTATCTTACCTTGAGTACTAATTTTATAAATGTCAAACCCTAAGATTGAAAGGTAACCCTGGCCCTTAACTAATTAATATTATACTTATAAACCAAATTGAATTAAACCATGATCATAAACCTAATTATATATCCCAACTTAAGAGTAGAAACCTTGAATTTAACCTTAAAAATCCTTTCCCCAACCATTAACCAAGTTGAACCATTACCCTAGAAGATTGAACCAAGTTAAACGTTGACCTTAAGACTAAACCAAATCACCCTAAACTAGAACTCAATAATATATTGAACACTTTAAAACAAAATTCAAACCTAACTTTTTTGAATTAATGTTGGTTTTTAATTTAAAAGCTGTAACTATAATTCTATATCTAAAACCAAATTTAGCACTTTAAAACTTAATTCAATTTATTAACTCTTGTCCTAATTGAAACCTAAGCATGTAAACCTAATCAAACAGTACAAACCAAATTGAACCCTAATCCTAAAACTAATTAAACATTGATATCAAGGTCTCAAAATGATACATCATAAAAAAATTAGAAGAGACTTGAACAAATCAGGCATCTAATTAAGTAACCCTCCCTGACCATCAAGAGTTGGAGGTGTCCACATCAGTGCGAGTACGAGCCCAGACTAGACCCTTATATGGGTAGCCTAAATGTTTATTACCTTTGCAAAATGGAAGGCCACATAACAAAATATTGCCTTATTCATAAAAAGAAATACCAACCCCCTAGTGATATATATAGTAAGATCTTTTTCCTAATTTTACTATCAATTTTTTTGGTTAGAAGACGATGATAGTTCAAAATGATATAGAAGATAGGGATAAAATGAGAACCATCATTCCTAGAATGAAGATGCATTATTCCAAGTGATAAACCCATTTCTATCATAAATCAACTCCTCCATCCAAAAAATTAGTAATGAGAAATCCCTACATCAAGTAATCAATGGAGGGCTCATAAAATTGATCAAGTGATCAACAAAGGGCTCATAAAATCCCTAGGTCAAGTAATCAATTGATCCCCAAGGGGAGATAAGAATCTCATTAAAAATTAGAGACAGGACACTCCTAAATGCGTATCATACAAAATAATTATTGCTAAGGTCTTAGCCTCTAGACTAGAAGATATCCTACCCAAGATCATTAACCCTACACAAAAGTGTTTTGTTAAGGAGATTTATGCATATTTGAGAACTTGATAACCTATTGGAAGACTTTGGATTGAGAAACATTTCTAGGATAGAGTGTAGGCATGCTCAAGTAATTGATTATGAAAATGTCTACAAAAAGGTGGAATGGAGTTTCACTATGATGATCTTGCAAGCCCTCCATCCAATATTAAATGTCAAATGGTGTCCTCTCTTATGATTGGTGTCAAGGTTTTAGTAAAGAAATTAATGGGGTTAGATCATAATTTTTAGGACTCTCTAGATCAATTATGAAAGGGTGTCCTCTTGCATCCTCTTTATTTTTTATTGTTGAACATTGACTCATTACATTATCTCCTTAGAGATAACCAGTTGTCTCTAAAAGTTAGAGGATCTACGCTCCAAATAATTAATAAGTATCTAATGTACATAGTTTTTTGATAATATATTTGTATTCTTTTTAAGCTAGAAGAGTGCACCACGAGTCATTTAATGATCAAATTGGACCTCTTTTCTTTGTATCTGGTAGTAAGATTTATGTCTCTACATCTATCTTATTGGGGCTAAATATTGAGTCCCCTACCTTGTGTAGTAAATATGGTATTGGATGGAGATTTCATAATTAAGTGGTTAGGTACCTAGGGATTCCATCTGTAGTAAACCCTAACATATAAATGAAATGTGTCTTTATATCAACAAGAAAATCTTTGGAAAACTCAATAACTGGAGCTCTAATTATCTCACTTTGGTTGGTAGAATTCAAGTATGTTAAAAGATTCTCTCCTTGAATATTGGGTGTAAGTTTGTCTTCTTCTTGCTCATTTTATTTAAATCAATTTGGTCTTCCATATAAATCTATTAGGACCATTTCGTGGATAGCCAAGGGATTACTTTGGCAATAAAATGGATAGCCAAAGCTTCATAAGGTAATGAATTATGGATTATGATTAGAATTAGGATTATTATACATGGTTAGGGATAGGGTTCACATGTAAATTAGTTCATTACCTGACATGATCTACACTTATAGTTTGCAAGAAGGTTTTCAACTTGGTGCCATACTCTATTTTTGAGATCTTCTGAAATTGCTTTTGTAAGAGATGTTTATCTCAATACCTGTATATGTACATAATATGATGATGCTTCCCCATACATATATACTCAATATACTTTACACATTATATGCAACTTCTTATATTTTCACCTTTACATCTTTTCCCCCTTTCTAATGTAAATGCCAAAGGTGAATTTTACATGGTTATTCCAAAATGTGACAAGAAGTTAGAACATACCTTTAGAATTAGTGCCATTGTCTTGTCCCAGTTTTCTTGTAACATCTTGTTTGTGTGCAATGTAATCTAAACTTCTACTAATAATTCTATCATCTGATCAACAATGGAAAAATTGTTAGCATGTGCTCTATGACATGAGTGTTTTCGACACCTTTCTAGAGAATATTTTTTATTAGCCAACTACTTTTTGTAGAACTTCATATGACCAGGTTTACAACAATAATGCATGAGTTAAGTTTTAGATTTTGATTCTTTGAAGAATCATGAAGTTTTTAGTATCCTTTCTATATAGTAGAATCATCTCCTCATTCCCAAAAGCCCCAAAATTCCCCTCATCCCTAGGTGACTTAGTTAATGGGGATGCCTATTTTAAGTGTTGAGATTTGCACTTGAGCATTTTTGACACCTTTCCAAGAATAATTTTTGATTAGCCAACTGCTTTTTGTAGAATTTCATATGACCTACTTTACAACAATAATGTCATGTGATAGATTTTAGATTCTTTGAAGAATTGTGAAGTTTGTTCTATTCTTTCTATATATATAGCATAATTGTCTTTGCCTTTGTCCTTGGTATTTAATGTTTTTTCATGTTGGATGTGTCATTGTTGATAGAAAACTACTTATGTTAAAAAGTGGATAGTAGTTAGGATTCAAACTACAATCATAAGTATTTATTAATCAATTCATAATTCTATCTCTAAGCTTTCATTAGATAATTGTAACCTTAACTCTCGTATTAGGACCATAATAAATATCCGATACAGGTAAACATAATTGTAACTAAAACCATAATCCTAGGTAAGTTCCCTAACATTAAAGGATCGCAATCATTATAACAATCTTAAGCTTAGCCATCATGAAAATTGTTAACATAACAAAATTGTAAACCATAACCTTGTCATAATCTTAACTTTGTTTCATCCTGAGACATGAACATGTATAATCCATAATGAGTTCATACTTAAAAATTTAGTATTTAATGTTTAATTTGACTTAAGTGTTTAACTTTATTTATAATTTAATTGATATAATTTTAATAAAGATATGCACATTTATATAGATCTAGTTGATAAATTTTAGATTTAAATTTTATTAAATAGTAATTTTTTCATACATGTATTATGTTGTGATGTATTTTTGATGTGTTTTTTTTTTATGTTGTTTAAATATATATGCAGATTATATTTGATGGACCCACCGCCACCCCCTCCCCCTCCCATATCCCCACCTCCGCCACCTCCATCTCCACCTCCACCTCCACCTCCACCTCCACCCCCACCCACACCTCCACCACCCACCGCGGATGAGCTCCGCGAGACCATGAGGCGTAACCTCAACGAACTCATGAGTGATATAGAGGCTATCCGACGTGAGAGGCACCACACCCCCCCCACACCTCACTTGCTACGTCTTGCAGATAGCATGCAAGGCATGGTTGACTCCATTCATCATTTTGATGTAGACATCGATTCATTTAGATCATGGAGGGAAAGCATGTGTGCCTTCTACTCTGATGGCTTATCATATAGAGAGGTTTATAACCTACATATAGGTAAAGAAAAATTTCAACATTATTTTGTAAACCCTAAGACGGGTGAACCAATTAGTGACAAGAAGCCTCGCATTTCTATTAGGTGGTGTACACATCCGCGCATAGCAGCACATTTTTGGGAGCGGTGGTGGATGGTATTTGACCATCCACCACATGCTAATCATGAGGTGCCCATGTACTTCCTTAGGAATTTATGGGCTGAGTTTGAGTTGGGTTTGAAACCCAACTATTTTGATATGAAAGCATTTCAGGGGGTTGGTAGAGGGATGCCTCAGGATATGCCTGGGGCAAAGCTGAGTGACAGAATGAGAAATCATAGGCGAGCTGAGCCCCTTGTACATCTTCCTGCACCTGTTGTGCCTGCACCTCACCATCATCATGCGATTTCATCTTCTTTTACCCATTTGAGTGCCCTTTTGGGCAATTTAGTACAGCAGTGGACGCAAGCGATACATGCTCCTCCACTTGAACATGTTTGTACTAGCTATGGAGGCATATGCACAGGCCCCCAGAGCGATCCTGGTGCAACACACGATGGCCATTATGCTGAGGGTGCAGATTTTGATGATGATGTATATGCTACCCATGGTGATGGTAGTGACGAGATAGATGTGTCATCATTTGTTGACCTCATGCAGTAGGGAGAGCCTGGAGAGAGTCAAGAGTAGCAGGTAAAATTTTAATTTCAATATAAATATAAAGTGCACACAATTATTTACTTTCTACATATATGTGTAATTGTATTAACTATATTAATTTGTACTTTTCAAATAACAGAGGATGGATGACACTGTTCCTCCTAGGAGGCAGTATAGTCTTTTTTCGAGACCTACAGATGTTGGCGTCCCTTATACGGTATGCACTTTGAATTACACTGTAAAAATGTACATTCAAATTTGAATTTAATAACATGTGCTCATATGTTCTTTTTATTTGATTTTTGTAGGGATTGTCTACATCTACGCATACTGATGTTAGTACAAGTCCTACTCCAGTTACCACTGAGGCACAGCCTCAAATACATGCGGTATGAACTTTTGACTAAAGACAAATAATTTGTATTATTTTTATGTATGTACATTATTATTAACTTATAATCTGAACAATTTTGACTCACATGTATATATATTTTATGTGTTTTGATTTTATGAACAGGAGCATTGATATCATACTCATCCATACAAGCCTCAATATAGTCTATTTTTGACTCCATCTTATGATTATCGTGCTAGCATACTTGTAGACACATCTGTGACATTGGCTACCACTCAGGTATGATATATACATTATATATACATGTTGAATTTATAGTGTATAAAAAATGTAGTGTACAAATTATGTACTTTGTAATTATATTCATGTATATTTAATTTTGACTAAACGTTTATGTATCCATAATTTTAGGAGTACGTCACCATGAGTGTTGCTGAGAGCATAGGACTTAGCCAGATGGAGGTACCTACATCGTCATTTGAGGTCAGTATTGTGATTTATGTACATAATGTATAGTTCATTATGCTCTAAAATCAAATTAAAAAAATGTATGTATTGTAAATTACAAGACCTCACCACTGCTGCATTTGGTAGTTTTGACAGTGCGCCTCCTCCCGTTACTGAGGGACACCCATCTGATGTGGTATAATTTATTTTATTATGTAGTGAATATTTAATTTATTTGCAAGCTAGATTTTGAGACCCATTTCAATTAAGCAAGTACATGATGAGATGTGCCTCCTGTTACACAAGGTGATACATCTCCCTCATAGGGTGTCCGACATGACGAGACGACTCATATTACACATGATGATCCATCTGAGTCCTCTTCGCATGGAGCAAAGAGGACATTTGATCAGATAGATTAGGTCTTGTTGGCACCTATAGATTGTGTTTTTATGATGTATATATATATATATATATATAAATTTATGATGTATGTACACTTTGTGTTAGGATAGTTAAAACTGTATGTTAGACCATGTACTATTTTTTTATGATTTCTTATCATGCTTGTGTATGTAGTACATATATTACCATGTTTCACCATGTTTTAAGTATATTCAAACCATTTTCTTTATTCTGACATATTTTATTCATGAACATATGACACATTTTGTAAGTATATATGCAAGATGAACAATAATTTTAACTATCTATAGAGCATTATTGGATAAATATCACATAAAATTTATGCATTGAGATAATTCATACAAATAAAATTGACCTACTCGATTAAAAAATGTATTGATAACGTACCTAACAATGTATCATAAGTGATCTTAATGTGTTGTTTGGTAATGTAAGACTCATTATCACCTAAGAAGACCTATTATATGGTAGTAAACATATGAATACCTATCATAACGTATAACAGACATAATGACTTATTAGGACTCCCATGTCCCCTTAAGACACACATGTATGGATAACGTAACTAACAATGGATATCATGTAAGTGATCTTAATGTGTTGTTTGGTAATGAAAGATATAATCAATACAATGAATACAATGAGTAATGATCTTTAAATTATCATGTGCAAGTCACTTGTTTTTAATATTACAATCAATAGTAATTTGAAACTTCAAAAAAACATTAATTTAAACATGCTTGAATGTAAAAGTAATAGAACAAAATAGGAGGTCATTACTTAAATTGACAATTAATTTATAATAATTTATCAAGTGCACATACCTTTAACTTTCAAATAGAAGTAAACTCTCATTTTTGAATTAGTTTGTACAACATATTTCACAATATATGTAAGACAATGTCAATGATATATTTATAGTTCACTGAACTCATTTGAAACATAAAATTGGTTGGACACATCTCTTCAAATGAGGTCCTGTAAAATAAAAATGTAAAACAAAAAAACACATGTTAATAAACACATAAATTAATATTCAAGGTATCTGAACTATGTAAATATATATGTGTATATTGTATGTACTTACTATGTGAAATTGCACAAGATGTTGATGTTCGATCCACTTTAACACTTAAATTTGCATAAATTGTAATTGAGACCTAAATAAGATGTATATAAGTTCTCTAAATTGGTATTGACAACACAAACATACATGTAATTAAATTATATAAGTACATATATATATATAAATAATACAATAATGAAAAAACTTACATGTGTTTGATTTAAATGTAGTCATCCCACTGTACCATCTGCATCCTCTCTCTTTTGCAATGCATCTATGATTGTCTCGTACTCGCCCATTGAAATTGTCCATAATACCTTATTGGCGGGTCTCCCTTTGTACCTTTCTAATTTGATATTTGTTGCCACAACCAAATGAGAATAGTGTAAAATCTTCTTTTCGGTTTGGTAGTCTTCAAATGCTGGCAAACCATTTCTTCTTGTTAGGTATCTACGTAGCCAAGTGCCAGCTACAACAACAGACCTGATTGGATACTCAAAACCATCTCATCTACTTGATGACATGTCATTTTTTTCTTAGGTTCCACACATCTAGCTAGCCAATACTTAGTCTGTTCATCATTATCACTAGGTGCAATAACAACATAAACATGTCCTACAAGATAAGATAAAGTATAGAAACACTTTAATCACTCGTGTACATATGCAAATTATATAAATTGAAGCATGAGATCACAAAAAAATCTAATTAAATTATGCATACCAGGTTCTATGAGGTCTAAAATACGATCATAGTCTTCTGATGCAAAAGTAACATTCTGGCCTTCATTTACTATATCATCTTCAAAATGCATGTCAGTAGGTGCTAATGATCTTTGTTGCCAATCTTCAACCCATTCTGTATTCTCACATTCTTCCCATTCACCTGCAAGACAAAATTGACAAAAACAAGCAAGCTCCCTAATCCATATAGTCCAAGTGTTAGAATCTGAACTCCTAAATGAATGCCATTTAGCTGAACCACTAATTGTATCACAATCATATCTTGAAGGGATATTATTTTCTTCAACTAGGTAGAAGAAACGTTTGATTGTAGAGTTTTGACTTGATCCCGTGTATAAATATTTGTTACACCATTCGACAATTTCATGTGCATTTTTGAATTTAGCTCTTTCCTCAAATTTTAATTGCTCTTTACTAAGGGCTCTCTTCACACATGCACCAACACCATCATGTTCTCCTTTACCATGTCCAGCCTCAAAAAAACTCCACACATGTTGGATGCTAGTTTGCTTATGTGTCCTACTCAACCAATAGAACATTCTCGCATTCTTGAATTGTCCTATACAATTATCTGACCATATCCAATGTTGTGTCATTTGAATTTGTCTCTCTTTTAAATTATCATAAAAGACCTTGAAACAATATTGGACAAACTCAGATGAATGTAGTTTATTATCACTTAAATAAAAATGGTACTCTCTCAATATTTTTCGATCCTCCTCTGTACTATTAGGTGCATACCTATAAACTATATGAACATAAATTGTTACTTGCATTGAATTGTAATATTGTGGTTGTACCTCTTCTTGCAGTGCAAGCATGTAGTTCTCTACAAAGTCAACAACTGAAAGTATAGTACCAATTGGAAATGTATTCTTACATATGTGAAATTCTCCATCAAGCCATCTAGAATATTGAGAGTGTTTAACATATTTTGGTATGATCACACTCTTAAACTCATCCATAAATGCATGACAACTAACTTTATCTGTAACTAGATCACACCTTCTTCCAAACTTCCCATCCTTCAATGGATATTCAATAGTTTTGAATCATTTTACCTCAACTAATTGTTGTCCAAAAGTAGTCAAAGCATTTTCATGCAAACATTCATCTAACAAAGAAAGATTGCCGCACATATCACATGTACTAGAAAGACATGCATTGAAAAGAAAGTATTGATCATTAGGTGGCTTACAAAACAAACCTGATATGAAATCTTTTATAGTTTGAGGTGGTATTTTTATACCACATTCTTGCAACATTTCTTTACTATGCATGGTACCATGTATAGATTGAAATACATCATAATGGTAACGAAATTGAATATGAGTTTTACAACAACATGTGATTCTTTCCTTGTTAATCCTTACATACCATGGCTTACACTTTTCAAAAGATCTTTGACTAATGGTAATATTTAATACCTTACCATCTACAAATTTTTTAAACAATTCAGCTTGAGTGATGTCCAAAAGGTGTTTAGGATGTGGATCACGTATTTTTGACCCAATTCTCAATTTAAGAACATCTCTTGAATTAGGTGATACTCTTGTATTATCATGCAAAAAATTTTCAATCAAACTTTTGATTTCACTAGTAAGTTTCATATCACATCTCAGGAGTCTACCACTAGAAGTCCATAAAATATTTGCTGGATCACATTCAAATTTAACCATTCTCTTTACAGCTCTTTCTAAAGTCTTACGATTCACATTAAGATATCCACTTATGTTGGTAATCAATCTTTTGTCAGATGTTGATTTGTTATCTAAAGCTGTTGTTATTGCTCGTCGTGCTGCATTCTTATCTTTAGACCGACTTCTCTTTCCGATAACATTAAAGGCACTATCAATAGTGGATACAACTTGTTTTAAAGGCTCATTTTTATTCTTGGGTTTTGCATACATTCCCAACCTTCTCATTACTTTTCGCATTTTAGACATTTTAATTAGTTGCAACATTAGCTGACATTGAAACCCAAATTTCTTATTATAAAAAAAATACCTATATAATCTATTAGCATGTGTCCTAATTTGTCTCCATGAAACCAAACCCTCAAGATTATCTAACACATCATTAGAAATATGAAAATTATATTCAGACACTTTACTATCATCCTGACATGTTTGTTCAGTAGTTGGTGTTTCTATGTCTACATTCATGCAATTTTTATTTTCAGACACTTTACTATTTTCACTGTTATTTGGGATTTGAATATCATTTTCAAATTTTCTTGGCATTTCTTTTGGGGCAAGCATTTCAATTGGAGTGTTTTGTGCATGATCGTTTGACAATTGCTTCTCATGAAGAAAATCTAAATCATTTAAATCATAACTTGCTTCTAAAAAATCACCAATTTCATCACGAGAGAAAATTCGAGGGTTTTGAGACACACTTGTATTGAACGCATAATTAGAATGTGCACTTGAATTTTCTTGTATTGGGTTCTCTTCTTTGACTTCTTCATCCATCATAGTATCTTCAATGTCTTTCTCCTTTGAGACATTGTTCAAGTCTCTAATTCTCTGTCTTCTCTCTCGTTGACGTTGTGCTTCATTCTCTTTATTTGCTGCAATCTCCTCATCTATCAGAACTCTTGCTTTCTTCTTTCTTCGTTGTTTTGATCCCATGTTTGCACCAGTTTTGAATTTGAATCAATAGCCTGCAAATTGTATAAGAGGACAAGAAAATAGATAAGCGTGACGAAATTCAGTGTTGCAGGTTGAAATTGTTGTTCAATCATTTCAATCATTGAAATTGGGTCAGTAGGGTAGCTTTTGGGACCCAATGGGTACATCAGAAACGAGTACCTAATTTTTTAAAAATTGAGCACCCGACTTTTTAAAACTCGGGTACCCATTTACAAATCGGGTGCCCGATTTTAAAAAAGTCGGTATAACGGTTTAAAGAAATCGGGCACCCGATTTTTGAATTACAAATTGGGTGCCTGATTCGTGAGACATGAGCGGGAATTTGGCATTGCTCCCGACTTTTGCATGGGGTTTTTCCTTGGGGAAAGGCATGGCATAGGCTTGGTCCCACCAAGCTATGCCTTTGTACTCCTTTTTTTTTTCTAAGGCATTTAGTCGACAATTTCTGATATTGTCATAATTTTTTTATAGTCATTCCTATTGAATTTTTTGATGAGACAAAAACCCATTATAGGTCTTGCTGTTCTAATTTCAAAAATGTAAATTTTATAGTGTTATTAGTTTATTTTCTATTTTTCCATTATTTATTAATCAAAATTATCTCCTAAACGTTAAAAAGTGACATTCACTAAAACTTTAATAACTTTTTTATTTTATAATTTTTCTTAAATTAATTTATATGTCATCAATCTACATACAATTCTTTTGATGTTAAAAAAAAAAATTGAAAAAAGTGAGATTTTGATCAAATTATGTGGTCCGTACAGGAGAGGTTTTAAAATTTACCTTTATAGCCAATTAATAATTAATAATAATAAAATTATTCAATAAAAAATTAAGAAAAAATATTGACATCAATCTTAGTGTATTAGGTAACTCCCTTTAAAAGGATTTACAAAAATTCATTTATTTGTGTCAAATTATGGTGTCCGTACATGAGCATGGTATGGTCTTGAAACAAACATTTTGAAAAAGTGGTTTTTAAAGATCCATACCAAAAAAATAATCTATCATATGGGTGCACAAATAAATTACATATTCAAAAACTAGATTCCGAACACTAAAAATTTTATTTCTGGAGTTTTTTAATATTCAATCTCTAAATACCTCAAATTTTGACATCAATTGACAAAAAATTTCAAAAACAGGAAAAACACTTCAACTTTTTGGCCAAAAGTGAGACCCAACTTCTTGCACTGACCCATAAATGTGCTTTGTCTTAGTGTGCATCACTAGATTCTTTGAAATGTTAATAGAACTTGTGTTATCACAATATATAACCACTTGATCTTTAATCTCTTCTTTCATACCTTTTAGTAATTGTTTGATTCACATAATGTTTAAATAGTTCACTACAGCTGCCACATACTCAACTATAGCTGTTGATTGGCAAATACAATTCTTTTTCTTTCTTATCCATGACACCAATCTCTTTCCTAGAAAGAATGCACCTCCACTAGTGCTTTTTGTATCATCAATATTTCCTACCCAATCTAAATCAATGAGTACCTTTAGTTCAAATTTATTAATTCTCTTGTAATACAAATCATAGTCTTCTATACCTTTCAGATATCTCAATATCCTTTTTACAATCATCATGTAATCCTCTTTAGGATTTTCTGAAAATATAGCAACTATCCCAACTACTCAAGCAATATCTGGTCTGCTATGAACAACATATAACAATTTTCCAATCACAGAGCGGTATAAGATTTGGTTCACATCAGTAGATTCATAATTCTTAGATTTCTTATGTCATGTTGACATAGGTATTCTCACCATTTTTGAATCTTCCATTCCAAAATTCATTAGTATCTACTTGATGTCTTTGGATTGTGCAATGAAAACACCAAACTTCATTTGACACACTTGTAATCCATCAAAGAATTTGATCTCACCAAACATAGACATTTAAAATTCCTTCATTTTATAATCAAATGATTTGCATAATGCTTTTCTTCCTCCAAATATAATGTCATCAAAAATTATTTCAAATAATAGTACTTCATTGTTCTTACCATTCTTCAAATATAGATTACTATTATCATTTGTCCTTCCAAAACCAATCTTCAGCAAATAATTATTCAATTTTTCATACCATGCTCTTGGGGCTTGTTTCAATCTATAAAAGGCTTTATTTAGTTTACATACCATATTATTCTGGTCTATATGTATAGATCCTTCAGGTTTATCAACGTATACTTCTTCCTCTAGTATACCATTTAAAAATGCAGATTTGACATCCATTTGATATACGTTGAAATTCTTGTAGGCTGAATATGCAAGTAGACATCTGACTCCTTAAAGTCTTGTCATAGGAGAAAATTTTTCTCCATAATCAACTCCTTCTTCTTGAGCACAACCCTTGCATACCAGTCTTGCCTTATTTCTTATTACTTCACCATTATCATTGAGTTTGTTTATGGAAACCCACTTTGTCCCAATTATATTTTTGTCTTTAGGTCTTGGCACCAAATTCCAAGTATTATTCTTCTCAATTTGTTCAAATTCCTCATTCATTTCCTAAATCTGATCTTCATTCTCTAGAGCATCCTTTACTATTTTAGGCTAAAATTCACAAAGTAAGCATGTGTCATCTTTGAGTCTGTTCCTTGTCATAACACTTCATTTAGTATCACCAATGATTTGTTCAATTTTGTGATATCTTCTCACATATTTTTCTAGCATAGGTTGTTTCCTTCTTTGTTCTTCTATAGCTTCATCTTGAAAATTAATCTAAAGCACATTTTCTCTTATTTTTTCATGTTCTAGTTTGGATTTTGCATGCTTGGAATTTGCAATTTGATGGTCAACATTCCTTGTCTATGACTCGACATCTTTAGTCTTTTATTCAGAACCCAATCTCTACTGCTTGACAATTTGTTGCTCTCCAACATTTCTTGTTTGTCGAGAGACTAAAGCTTGGTTTTATTTTTCATTAGGAGTGCTTGGAGCATGAAGTGTCACTTCTTTCTACAAAATCATCAATTTTCTCATTTTCACTTTCCACAACTTTGTTAGTGTTAAAGTTCAAACACTTATTAGCTTTTCTCTTAGTGCAATATCCTAGGAATATGCCTTCCTCACTCTTTGCATCAAGTTTTCCATTTCTGTTATCTTTAAGTATATAGCATCTACTTCTAAATATTTTGAAATATTTCACCTTAGGAGCATATCCATACCATGGTTGAAAAGGTGTAGCATTTGTACCTTTCTTGACTTGTACTCTATTTAGGGTATAGAAAGTAGTAATAATAGCTTCTCTCCAATATTTCTTTGATACACTCTTCTCCATCATAAATGTCCTTGTACAATATATTATTGATCTATTTCTTCTTTTAGCTATTCCATTCTGATGAGGGGTCCTTGATGCTAAAAATTGTCTTTTAATTCCTCTACCATAACAGAATGTATTGAACTCATTGGAAATGAATTCACCACCACTGTTAGATCTCAAGCACTTTAAACTCTTCCCTATTTCTTTTTCAACTTTGGCTAGATACCACTTGAATAACTAAAAAACATCAGATCTAGCTTTAAGAGACATATCAGTCATCATCCTAGAGTAATCATAAAAAAATAGAATGAAATACTTATCCCTACAGTAATTCCAAAATATCATCAGCAGTGTATGTTTTTCTCTTAAAACTAGACTTGGTCATTTTTCCTAGTTGACATTGTTTACACATGTCATTGTAAATCTTCTTTAGTTTAAGTAACCCTCTTACTTTCTTTATCATAGTGATATTCACCAAATTGTCAAAATTTACATGACATAACCTTTTGTGTCATAACCAAACATCTTCTTGTTGTGTAAATGAACATGTCTCATTTGATAAATCTAGATAGAACAAGTTACCTCTTATCTGTTCACCACTTTCAACTAGCTTACCATCAACATCATGTATCTTGGCCTTCCTATTGTGAAATTCAACTCTATAACCTTATTTTTTTAGCTGTGAAACAAAAAAAATCATAGTTAAGTCCTTCAACCTAGTAAACATTGTCACATTTTATATCTTATCAATTAGTTGAATAATTCCTTTACCTTTTACAACATAGAATATCATTATCAAATTTTACACATCCACCTTCATATGGACCAATGTCCTCAAATTTTTCTTTATCACCAGTCATATGATTTGAACATCCACTATCAATTATCCATCTATCACTTTTGTTTACATATTAAAACATTATAGTTTTCTCATCTTCATCAGAGTCTTCTTTCATAGTAACATAGACTACTTCATCATCACTATTTTCAGATTCATTATTAATTTCTTCTTTAGCAATATAAAATTATTTCTTACCTTTTTCATTATTTTTTCTCTTGAAGTCTTGGTCGTCTCTTCTTCCTTTCTACTTTCTTTCCTTCCTTTTATCCTTATCCTAACTATCAAGACACCTAACAATAATATGACCTACTTTTTTGCATGAAAAACAAATGATAGGTAGTTTACCTTTGTATTTACATTTTCCTCTTCCAAATTGTTTTGCAATAAGGGTTTCAAGTTCATCAATCTCATCATTAGAACATTGTCACTCTTCACATGTTTTCCTTTCTTTTTGCTAAGGACCAATTATGGCTTAAATGTAGATTCAATAGTAGCAAGTGTGTAGTTATTAAAGTTAGGCATTTCAAAAGTAGAGAGTCTACCAATTACACCTTCTAAGTTTAAAGTGTTACCTAGTGTGTATATCAGTTCTTGGGTTGCAGACACTCTAATGGCATAAATAGGGAGTAGAGTCCTCAATACTTTTCATATTACAATTTTATCTTTGATCTCTCCATTTGCACTAAGAATATAATCAACAACTTATTTAACTCTTGTGTAGTATTGTACTATATTCTCACCTTCTATCATTCTCATGTCATCAAATTTACCTCTCAAGCTTTCTAATTTAGCTCTCAAGACATTGTCGTCACCTCCATAAATGGTCTTTAGTCTATCTCACATTTTCTTTCCACTGTTGCAATCTTGTAGGTCATCAAACTTGGCATAGCTTAGGGCTAAGGAAATCTCCAATATTGTTTGATTGTGTTCTTGCTTTTGCTTCAGTTAATCAGCTATCAAAGGAGTAGTGGTCACCTTTACATACTCATTGTTCACAAAATTTATAGTAGCATCACTGATAATAAATATGTACAACCTCATCAAGATCTCCTATGTAGGAAAGTTCTCCTTGTTTAGCTTGGGTACATCTCTCTTGTGAGTCATGATATTTAGGTTTAAGTACCTTTGAACTCTTCTCTTTATAAGCACTTAGCTCTGATACCAATTATTAGAAATGTTTAGAATAACTAGGGGGGTGAATTAGTTACTCAAGGTCCTTAAGTACCATTTGAAATTTCAAACATAAAAATATTAATGTTATGCTTATCCTACCATTGTTTGGTCTCTACTGTTATGTGATCTCTACTATAAAAAAATTTACTATTCCAAATATACCATGCTTTGCTAAATACAATCTATAAAACATATAAAGTATTCAACATAGATTTTCCACTAGGGTTTTTTTTGTGAAAACCCAATTTGGGAAAAACCACCGGCAATATATCACCACTTTTTTAGTCTTTAGAAGTGAGCTCTCTTATGAGAAAACCTTGTTAAAGGTTACAATACACATTGTTAAATGTGACCTGGATAGAGAATTTAATCACCATGTTAGGAATGGCCTTGTTAGAGGAATTTGATCATTCCATTTAGAATGCCACCTTGTGAAAGGACTTACGTAGATTGTTAAGTCTTTCAAATGATTGTTAGGTCAACCTATATTAAAAGGATCTCAATACAAATTGTTTATAATAATTATAAAGAAAACAATAGGTTTTGATCTATGTAATTAAAACTTACTTTGCAAGCTTAGATCTGTGTTCAGTCCAGGTGCTAATTCATTGATAAGCCTCCACTATCATCTCTATTCTTAATTTTCTTGATAACCCTTCAAACAATTAGTCTTCCTCTTTCAACAATACTTAAGCCTTCTTTCTCAGGTTTCACTTATCAATATCAATAAAATCTATGTAAGCAATCTCTTTTAGCTTCACATTCACTCTCACACTTGTGTGTCTCTGATCCACCTTACTCTGTATGCCTTTCTTCACATACACACTTGCATACACACATTATTTGGCTCTATAACTCTTTAAATTTCCAATTCTTGCTTTACCATTTTTCACAATCACTGTAGATCTTAGGGTTTACAATTAGGTTCAACATGATTCATTGTATCTGTCCATCTTCTTGATTTTCTTCTAGAAAATTCTCTAGAATCTATCTATTAGGTCTTTACCTAATCCTTTCCTTGAATTTAATAATCCAACTCATCAATCTTATCTTCAATAGGGTTTACATCTCCCAAGAAATCAATTGAGTTGGCTAAGAATCATGATTTTCTCAAACTCATCTTCAATAGTGTTACTTGAAAATCACTAAGTTCTGACACTCAGTCATCACTAAACACTCGAGCACTATAAAAATTTCTGGCTTGACATTGACTAGCTTTCTCTTTCTCGATCAATACTGATGCTTGGTCAACACTAGATTTTCTCAACGCTAATTATGGCTAGGGTGACACTAGCATCACTCGATATTCCTTTTCTATATACTATATTACTCAACTTGACTTAACTTTCTTGACATAAACAATCACTTTTCTTTATCAAAGTTGATGTAATGAAATGTCCATTGTAGCTTCCTTTTCATAACTCAACCTTTCCTCTAAGTGCTTTTGTTATGATAACTTTCTCAATTCCTCTTCATCAATCAATTAGATATGAAATTTAGATTAGCTAGTAATATGTCTCATCAATAGATTTGACATTAAAATGACAAAACAAATTTTGTTCCAATTGTAAGTTTCTAATAGAGAATGAGACTGGCAACAAACTAAAATGTATCAGATCTTATAGTGATGGTGAGTACTGTGTTAGATTATGGTGACTAATCAGGAAAGTATTGTAAATACTGAAAAAAAAATTTGGGTTGTGGCTAACGTTGTAGCCAACATATTATGGCCGCCATATGGACGACATGTTGTAACCCTAAAATGGATAAAATACTTGTACAAAAGGGTTTAGGGTTAGGTATTTTCATTATGTTGTGATGCAAAATTGCTTCTTGCGGTGGTATTGAGCTATAAGGAATTACAGACTATAATCAGGTTGTAATCACTAGATTGTAATAAGATCAGACTTGCTTTTTGGTGGACGTAGCCCAAGGATTGGGTGAACCACGTTAAATCTTGGTGCCTTGTGTTCATTTTTGTGTGATTATTATTTTCTATTATTGGTTATTGTAAGAATTTTCCTAAGGGAAAAATTCACCCAGGAGATTGGAGCTTAGATTTGGAATGTAGAGAACATCTTTGAATTCCCCATTGTCCATTTCCACATGTCCTTTCCCTTCAACTTCCATCTTAGTATCATTTCCCATGAATATGTGTGGCACCTTTGACTATTTCAATGAAGAAAAGTATCACTTTGAAGAACCCATGAGGTAAGAGGCACCTGAGTCAAGTATCCATTTCGAAGAAGAATTTGAGTTTGCCATAAGTGCTTGACCTTTACCTTTTGAAGAGGTAGGAGTAGAATCCTTGGAAGTACCTGGCACTTGAATCTTGTTCTTCTTGAGTAGATTTTCTAACTCATCGATTCTTTTTGTCTTGCAATGATGCTCGTCATGATTTGGCTTTTTGCAGTATGCACAAAAGAGTTTGTCCTTCTTTTCATTACTTCCCTTCTTGTTTGAAGAAGAAACACCTTGTTGAGAGGAGTCATGTTGTGTCTCAGATTGTGATTTTTGCTTCCACTGCTTCTTGTTGTTGTTTCTTTTTCCCCCTTGACTAGATTTTTGATCATCACTAGCCACTAAGGCTTTGGTCTTAGATGACTTGAGAAGGCCAAAATCCACCAAGTGAGATTGTTCAACAATCAACATGTCTACAAATCCATCAAAGGAAGGCTTGTGGTAAGTAGATCCCATGGTTAACCTATGATTATTAAAACTTGAAACAAAGTTGGTGCACTCAGAAAGTAGCTTCTTTAGGATGTGATGAATCAACCTATCATCCTTAATGAGATTTCCACAATCTTTTAAAGTGCCCTATACTCATTGAATTTAATGATGTAATAATTCTTAGGATCCAAGAGAAGTAGATCATCTTCAATCTGAAATCCCTTTTCTTCATCCACTTTACCATACAATTGTTCAAGTTTATCCCAAGCTTCTTTAGATTCTGAACAATTTTTAATGTGAAAGAGGAGATCCCCATGTACACAACTCCTAATTACTCCTAAAGCTTGTCGGTCTTGATTTGTCCAATCAATGAGTTCTTTAGCATCAGTAGGTTTGGTAATTGTACCATCAACATATAAACTATATCCTTTTTCCATTAATCTACTACATGCAATATCTTTCTATGTAGAATAGTTTCATGAAGTTAGAGGAGGACATTTAAAACCCATGATGCAAAAATGAAAAGAGCACAAAAGAGAAAAAATAAAAACACAGTACAGACCCCCCCTTTTCACTCAATCAAAAGACCCCCCCAAAAAAGATGCTTTGGCACTTTATAAGTAGTGCATTTACAATGGGCCACTTGTCAAAATGAACAAAGTGGACTTTCTGATTTTGCTTTTACATCTGCCTTATGAGGCTTAAATCTATCACTTAAGCACTGTAGCTCAGTTTTACAACAATTCTGAAAAAGAATCAAAGCTTTACAATGCCAAAGAAGGCCAAATTCTGAAACTGATAAATTTGGCCACACAACCCAAGAATCTTATTTTAGATTTGGAAAGTAGATGAAAAAATATGCACTTTCAAAAAAAATAGAACCTGAAAAAGTGACCAAATGTGCCCGTACGGAGCTTCTGAAGTTGCAAAATGTAGGATTATGTAGGTATAGTTGCCAAAAGATGCAATTTTTGCAAAATTCATGCATCAAAACTAGAAAACAACACCACCACTAGAAAACTCAGGAAATTCTACCTGATTTCAAAAAAAATTGCACCTGAATCAGAGTTCGAATGTCCAAGTTATGGGCTCGTAAAGTCAGGCTGCCAAACTGAAAAGCAATCTAGAGAGGGGTCTGGAAGAGAAACTACGAGTCTAAATTTGATGGTCAAAAAATTGTCAAAGAAGTTTAAAAATGCCTAGGAATGACAGTCAAATGATCGTCAATTTTAACCTAGCACTCTGTTGTCGTTAGCAAAAAAGTTCGCTCCTGGCTAACGTGTTAGCTAAGTTGGACGTCTGTACTATATAGAACTGTACACATGGTAATTTTTGTATGATGACATGGCAAAGGTTGAACAAATTCCATAGGATTATGTGGCAGTTCCAGTGTGTACAGCTGACTTGGTGCGAGTGAATTAAATGCTGCCACCTGTCATAGTTTATGAGGTTGGGATGCAGTCCACGTGGCGATTTTGCTAGTCTCCACGTGGGTGGGAAGTTTGTTCTATCCCACGTGGTGATAGATTTGAAAAATGTAGACTACAAAAACCTCTTGTGGAAATCACAAGTTTTTTTTGTTGTTGCCGATAAAATGCTAACGTCTCTGGACTCTCTACAGGTAGGAGGACGTGCCGAAAAATGTATGCCTACCGAAGATTATAATATAGCGGCCGCCGGAGGAAGTAGATCCTGAGTTTTTAAATAGAATTTCTCATAGCTCTCATGGGAGCAAAAAATTTCTGATGTAGCCACGTCGGAAGTCTGAGTGCGTGCTGAGGAATCTGTAGAGAAAATTAGAAACCCTTGCCAAAAAATGTAATGCAGCTGCTGGGAAACATCTTCTCATGCCGTGAAAGCCCAAGCACTGTCTGGGAAATGACTCCAAATGCACAGGAAGATCTGAGGGTAGGAATGCAAACAGGTGCTAGAAATTAGTAAGTCGAAGCCAAAGTTTGTAAATAACAATCGCTGGGAAATCGCCGTGCATAGGCCGAATTTAAATGGACACTGGGGATCAAACACTGCATGGGAATTTGAGTACAGATACCAAAAAAACTTTACTGCAGGTGGAAATAGCAGGGTCACCAATTGTCAACACTGAAACCTGTCAATGCAACTGCCAGCTTTCGAAGTCTCGCCGGTTATTAAATGTGAGCAGGTGGGCTGTGGGGATAATCCCACATGCAACAAGCATGCACTTTATGCTCTTTGTAAAACTCTGAATCCGCAAATAGAAAAAAAAGAGATGTCATAGCTCTATGTTGAGCTAATCACTGGTGGAGGTCATGGTTGAGGTCTGAGGGAATTTTATGCACAGTACAGCCAGACTGCAAAATTAAAATATTCTCTATGACCAATAAAATAAATTTCCAAATGGCAGATCCAGGATGTCACTGCCTGGGTCTGCTAAAAAAAATTTCTCTACTACTAGCCCATAGGGCCAAAAAAAAATTTCAAAAATTTGTAAGGAAAATATGACGAAAAATATAGGTAATACAGAGAAAATAATTTCAGATCCGAAAAATTAAATTACAGATTTGAAAATAAGATCATACCCATACCGCAAATCGGGGCTTTCGAGTTTTGATTTGCAAATTTTTTTTCCTCATGGTCAACTTTGGGCCAAGGTAGGCATGCTTATAGTCAATTTTCATTGGTTCAGCGTTTTGGATGCAATGGCGAGGTCAGATCTGGCACTAGACACTCCCAATTTCTGTAGCACTTCGGATTCAAGCTGAGGTGATGAAGCAAGCAAGAGGTCTCGAACAATTTGTGATGAGAAAATATCCAAGTTGTTCTGATACCATGTAAGAATTTTTCTAATGGCAAAATTCACCCAGGAACTAAGAACTCAAACACAAGCACACAGTAGACCAAAGATAGAGAGTATGATCAGAATAACAATGTATTCAATAACTGGTTCTATTAGAGTACACTAGGAGTGCTTGAATATAAAAGCCTCAAGAGATCTTCTAGAATGCATAGAAGTTAGCATCATGATGTGTCATATAACCAAGCACATGTCCACCAAATATGGGTTATCCTCCATTAAGCACGAAAGTAAGTGCGGTGATGAGAGGATAAGCTTACAAGGGTGTGGCATGCAAAACAGTGTTGTAGACACCATGTGCTAAAATAGAGTTGCGCACTCCTGTGTTGTCAACATGACAACTCAAAAGGTGTGCATAAACTTAAGTAAACTTAAGTAAGTGTAATAAGTGAATACTTATTTACATCAACAGTTATATTTGCATGTAGTGTTTTATTTCTGTCTGTGGTTTATCCTAACAAGTGGTATCAGAGCCTAGTTATTTTTTAGTTAGCCTCTACAAGAAAGTTTCATGGTTGAGTGAGAACAATGGTAGATGAGGGTACGCTGAGGGTTGATAGGTTTAATGGGAAGAACTTCCAGTTATGGAAGATGCAAATGGAAGACTATATGTATCAAAAGGATTTATGGAAGCCGTTCGAAGGCAAAGCCAAGAATCAGGGAACTATGTTAGATGTTGAATGGGATCTTTTGGACAAAAAGGAACTCAAAAACATTCAGTTATGCTTGGCACCATCAGTGGCATTTAATATTACAAAAGCAAAAATGACAGAAGAGTTGATGAAATCCCTAGCGACACTGTATGAAAAGCCCTTTGCTTCAAACAAGGTATTTCTCATTAAGCGTTTATTACTAGTAAGTTATCTTCTATGGGTATCAATTTTGATGAAGAAATTAGAGCTCTCTTGATTTTGTGTTTTTTGCTTGAAAGATGGAATGGCTTGGTAATGGTTGTGAGTAATTTTGTTCTTGGATCTAGTACCCTCAACTATGATGATGTGATTGGTGTTGTTTTGAGTGAGGAAAATCGTAGGAAATCTTTAGGTGGATCTACATCAGGAAGTGCTTTGAATGCACAAAGTAGGGGCAAAATGAATGAGAGAGGAAGTAACTCTAGAAATTGTGAGAAATCAAGAGGAAAGTCAAAGGGGAAGAGGTCTCAATCGAGAGGACCAAATGACTGTTGGTACTATAGGAAACCAGGGCACAAAAAGAAATATTGTTGGAATCAAAAGAAAAATGAAGGAGATAAATTAGATGGAGACAAGGAGGCAAATGTGGTAAGTAAAAAATCCAAAGAGGATGCTTTGCTTCTGTCTTTAGAAAGTGTTGATGATTCATGGGTTCTAGATTCTGGTGCTTCATTTCATGCTACACCTCATAGAGATTATTTCATTGATTATGTCCAAGGAGATTTTGGGCTTGTTTATTTGGGAGATAATGAACCCTATTAGATTGTTGGAAAGGGAAAAATTAAGATTAAGTTGCAGAATGGGAATCATTGGCTACTACATGAGGTAAGACATGTTTCAAGGCTGAGTAGGAATTTAATTTTAGTGGGGCAACTCGATGATGAGGGTTGTGTAGTTAATCTTAATGATAAAAATTGGAAGGTTTCAAAAGTTTCCCTTGTAGTAGCAAAGGTGTGAAAGTAGGCACCTTATATCTTTGTACAGGTCATATTGTTCCTTCTACTTTGATTGTTTTAGAGAAAAATGAATGTTCAGGAACAATTGCTGTAGTTGAGCAGGGAGAACAAATAGTGGCTATAGATTCTGATACAGAGCTGTGGCACAATAGACTTGGGCACATGAGTGAGAAAGGTATGAAATTACTTCATTCAAAGAAAGTTTTACTAGGTCTAAAATGTGTTAATATGGATTTCTATGAAAGTTGTGTGTATGGAAAACAAAAGAGAGTGAGTTTTGTAAAGACTGGGAAGGAAAATAAAAAGGAGAAATTAGAGCTTGTGCATACAGATGTATGGGGACCAGCTCAGGTATCTTTTCTTGGTGGCTCTCATTATTATGTTACATTTATTGATGACGCAACTAGAAAAGTATGGGTTTATTTCCTTAGACAAAACTCTGATGTATTTCAAACTTTTAAGAAATGAAAATGCTTGGTTGAAAATGAGACTGGTAAGAAATTAAAATGTCTTAGATCTGATAATGGTGGTGAGTATTGTAGTCATGAATTTGAAGATTATTGCTCCACTAATGGTATTCGTAGACAAAAAACTATTCCAAGGACTTTGTAGGAAAATGGAGTGGCTGAATGCATGAATAGGACTATAATGGAGTGCGCAAGGAGCATGAGGTTGCATGCTGGGTTTCCCTTACACATGTGGGTGAAGGCTATCAATACTAATGTATATTTGATTAATAGAGGTTCCTCTACTCCTTTGGGTTGTGGTATTCCAGAGGAGGCATGGACTGGTAAGAAGGTGAGTTATTCTTTTCTCAAGACCTTCGGTTGTGAAGCTTTTGCTCATATAGGCTCTGAAAATAGAACCAAGCTAGAAGCTAAATCAAAGAAATGTGTCTTTTTTGGATATGGCATTAATGAATTTGGTTATAGGCTTTGGGATTTTGAAAATCTTTAAATTGCTAGAAGTTAGGATGTCATATTTAATAAGAAAGTGTTGTACAAAGATCTGTTACAACAGCATGAGAAGAAAGAAGATGATTATGTAGTGTTGGATGATACTCCAAAAGCTAATGTTCCAGCCATTCCTCATGATGTGCAACAACTGCAACAAAAAATACCACACACACCAATGAATGTTAGATAGTCAATGAGGCAAAGTAGACCTCCACAAAGATTTTTTGCCTCTTTGTATTCTATTTTACTTATTGATGCTGGTGAACCTGAAAGTTATGATGAAGCTATGCAGGTGAATACTAAGATTCAGTGGGAGTCTGCAATGAAAGATGAAATGGACTCTTTGTTGAAGAATAAGACATGGGATCTATGCAAGTTGCTTTTAGGTAAAAAGGCTTTACAGAATTAGTGGGTTTATAGGTTGAAAGAAGAGGAAGGAGGTAAGAAACAATTTAAGGCCAGGTTAGTTGTAAAAGGATTTGCACAAAAAAAAGGAATTAATTTTGATGAGATATTTTCTCCTGTTGTTAAAATAACTTCTATTTGTACTGTTTTAAGTCTTGTGGCTACTGAAGATTTGCATTTAGAGTAGTTGGATGTTAAAACAACCTTTCTTCATGGTGATTTGGATGAAGAAATATATATGGCTCAGCCACAGGGATTTGAGGTCAAAGGTAAGGAGAACTTAGTGTGCAAATTGAAGAAAAGTTTATATGGTTTGAAGCAAGCACCTTGGAAATGGTATCTAAAATTTGATAGTTTTATGCATGAGCATGGATATAATAGGTGTCATTCAGATTACTGTGTTTGTTTTAAGATGTTAGATGATAATAGCTACATTGTTTTATGTTTATATGTTGATGATATGCTTGTAGCTGGGTCTAACATGGATCATATTAAGGGGCTAAAACACCAGTTAGCACATACATTTTCTATGAAAGATTTGGGGGTAGCAAAAAAAATCCTTGGTATGAAGATTTGCAGAGATAGGAAGAACAAAACATTAACTCTATCTCAGGCTGATTATGTTGAGAAGGTGTTGCAACGTTTCTCTATGGAGAATGCTAAAGCTATCAATACACCTTTACCTGGTCATTTGAAGTTGAATAAGGAGATGTGTCCTACGACATAGGAAGAGGAGGATAAGATTTCCAAGGTACCCTATGCTTTAGCTATAGGAAGCTTGATGTATGCTATGGTATGCACTCGGCCAGATATTGCACATGTAGTGGGAGTCGTTAGTAGGTATATGAGTCATCCAGGATTTGAGCATTGGAATACAGTCAAATGAATTCTCAGATATTTGAGAGGCACATCCAATCAGTTTTTACACTTTAGGGGCTCTACTACTAATTTATAGGGATATGTTGACTCAGATTTGGTAGGGGATATTGATACCGGGCAGAGTACTATAGGTTATGTGTTTACTATTGGTGGGGTAGTCGTGAGCTAGGTTTCTAGGTTACAGAAGATTAATGTTCTATCCACTATAGAGGTAGAGTATGTTACTACTATAGAGGCAGCCAAGGAGATGATATGGCTTCAGTTCTTCTTAGAAGAATTGGGACATCCTCAGAAGGATAATTATTTGTTCACAAATAGTCAGAGTGCCATTTATCTTGCAAAGAATTCAGTTCTACATTCTAAGACCAAACACATACAGTTGCGGTACCATTTCATTCGATCAATTTTGGAGGATCGATAGCTAAAGTTGGAAAAGATCCATACAAATGACAATCTAGTAGATATGTTGACAAAGGTTGTAACAAGGGAGAAGCTGAACTCCTCTTCAACTTTAGTTGGTCTTTTAGACTGAAGATGAATCAAAGAACAGTAGAGTCCAAGGTGGTTTGATCTAGTGGGAGCCCCTTGTAGTAGTGGTATTGCTACAGGATTAGTCTCCAAGTGGGAGATTGTTGTTTAGTGTGGAGCCTAATCAGTCTCCAAGTGGGAGATTGTTAGATTATGGTGCCAACATGTTGTAACCCTAAAATGGATAAAATACTTGTATAAAAGGGTTTACAGTTAGGTATTTTCATTATGTTGTGATGCGAAATTGCTTCTTACGGTGGTATTGAGCTATAAGGGATTACAGACTGTAATCAAGTTGTAATCACTGGATTGTAATAAGATCGGGCTTGTTGTTTGGTGGATGTAGCCCAGGGATTGGGTGAACCACATTAAATCTTGATGCCTTGCATTCATTTTTGTGTGATCTATTATTTTTTGTTATTGGTTATATTTGCATGTAGTGTTTTATTTCTGTTCGTGGTTTATCCTAACATATTGAAGCAATGAATTTGTAGATTAATTTTCCTCTAATGGTATTCATAGGAGAAAAACTATTCCAAGGACTCCACAGGTAAAGGGAGTGGTTGAACATATGAACATGACAACAATGGAGTGTTCAAGGAGCATGAGGTTGCATGTTGGGCTTGCCTTAAACATGTGGGTAGAGGTTCACAATACTATTATACACTTGATCAATAGAGGTCTCTCTACTCCTTTGGGTTGTGATATTTTAGAGGAAGCATGAACTGGTAAGAAGGTAAGTTTTTATTTTCTCAAAATCTTTAGTTGTGAAGCATTTACACATACAGGTTCTAAAATAGAACCAAGCTAGAAGCTAAATCTAAGAAATGTGTATTTGTTGGATATGACATTGAAAAATTTGGCTATAGAGTTTAGGGTTTTAAAAATTATAAAATTTTAAGTAGGGATATCATATTGAATGAGAAAGTGTTATGTTCAAAGATCTATTACAACAGCATGAGAAGAAAAAAAAGATTATGTAGTGTTGTGGTCCCACAACATAAGCCCCATTCCTCACTAGGAATGGAGAACACCTACTTTTTTTGGACTCTCGAACTCATAGTTTGAGATTCAAAAAAATGTTAGAGTCAAAAAACATAAAAGATCAAAAAATTGAAAAGTCATTAAAAAAAATGATGAAATTTAAAAAAAATAAAATCTAAATAGAGTGAAAAGTAGACTTAAAAAATAAATAAAAGCACCCAATTTGGACATTTCATTTTTCTTTATGTTTATTTTTTGTTAAATTTAAAAATTTTGCATTTTATTTCTAAGTTTTATCATTGACCTAATGAATATTTTTTCTTGTGTCGTGTAGAGAAATGACATCCACATCTGGAATGGCACCCATGCCAATTGTGTTCAAGTTTCAATGCGTACCATCAAAATCAAGATTCCATGATGATCATGCAAAAATTAGAGATATAGATTTGGGACATATTGACTTAGGAGAATTCCTCAGAATTTGTAATAAGCCCACCATGAGATCAACTCTAGTGTCCTCATTGATTTTTTTTGAGTTGGTGAATGCAGCTTCGCATCTTGTATTAGTAAAATTAGAAGAAGTAATCATGACACTGATGCAACATTTTGTTTCTAAAGAAAGGTTGGTCAAGAGTGTCATTGGAGAGGTTGTGTTGGATTTATGACCTAAAAACATCAAGAGGGTCTTCAATCTACCCAGAGAAGATTAGTTCATTAGACTCTCATATGAAGCATCTAAGAGATGGTACAAAGAGCACCAACAGGAGGCAACTGACATCATACTATCATCTTACCTTATTGAAAAGCCTTCTTGGGGAAGGATAATAGGAAAATTTGATATGACTTGGGGATATATGAAGGAGGAAATTGGATATTCCATCATTCTCTTTAGCAAAGCCATGGGCTTACTCGCAGTAGGCCACCTCAACACTTTCATGGTCAACTTCATTGAGACCATCAGAGCAGTGAAGAAACCATTAGACTGGGCCACCACACTAAGTGAAAACTTGTGTGAGCAATTGTGGGTAGTAAAAGATAAGAAGAAGTTCTATATGACATCTTACATGGTATACCTACACGTAGCCTACTTCATCTAGTTCAAAATGTTCACATATCTTTAGGTAGCTGGTGCATCCATTAATCCTAAGAAGCTCCCAAGATATCCAAGTGACAAACTAGTGCTATTGGAAATTGCTCAGAAAATTGAGTTAGCATACGAGAAGATGAAGATACAACGAAGACCTTATTGGGCATGGCCCTTGGTCATTGGACCATATCAAGTGAAACAAAAACAAGATATTCTATCCTTTGAGTGGGAATGGTAGAATTATCCTCTTGAAGAATACAACTCTCCCCAGCTATACTTTGACAATATTAGGAGAGTGGAGAGTCTGGCAGGAAAGGATTTTCACTATGAGGATGTTGTTGAAGATCACTGGATGAACGATACAAATGACTATGATGTCTGCATAAGGGATTATTGTAGGATGACTTTGTATCTAGAAGAGAAGGATCTCTAGTTGAACATCCCAAAGGAGATAAGGCAACAAGATTTGAAGAAGCTACTAGACCCCTTGTTCAACTCAGAAAAAATAGGAGAAAGGCCCATTATGAATGCCAAGGTTGACAGGGAGGAGGCCAATGATATTAATCATGAGATGAGGTATGTCATTAGAATGATGAAAGATTGGATCAAGAATCCTTTTCCACTTGATCCAATACCTGACATAGTGATCTTTCATGCACATGCTCACCCAGAAAGAGGTAGAGGGAAGAAAGTAACAATTCTTACCTTTGTGGCCCAATTTCCTATCAGGCCTGAGATAGTATACTAGCTTGATCGCCTGGTTGGATACTATCACCCTCCAGAGAGGAAGGGAAAGAAAAAAAAGGAAGAGGACCTCCCCTTAAAGAATTCAAATAGACTAGGTTGAAGAATAGGTGCCTTCCTAGTAGCAAGAAGAGAGTGCACAAGGGTCCAAAGATACTAGAGCTACTCAAGTCTAGGATGAACCTCAATTTCCTCCCATTGTGCCTAGCCAAATAGAAGCAGGAGAGATTCCACAGGTTTCTATTCTTCCTGTGTAAGATGAGACAACTTCTCCTTCTGTCCCCAAGAAACAAAAGAAGAGGATTAAGATCTAGATGAAAAAGAGGCAAAGGATCAACATAAGATTGGTGCCTTACCCATCTATTCCCAAAACCATTTTGTAAGGGGATGAAGAGGAGGAAGAAGAAGAATTAGAAGAGAAAGAGGAACAAGTGCCCCTATAGGGAAGAACTCAGTTAGCAAGAGCCACCGAGCTACAAAGGAGAAAGAGTGCCATAGGTACCTCACCATCCACCCAAGAAGAACCCTTAGAACTCTCTTCTATAGAAGATGAAGTACAACAATGGGTGGATGGGAAAATTGATGAGGGCGATGACATTTTTACAATGTTAGATTTTTTTTTTTTCCCACGGGTATAGAGTTGATTGGGGATAAGATCAGGGACACCCCTACAAGTGAAGCTCAACAGGAAGACTAGACATAGATGCTACTAGGTACATAGGGTCCTAATCTTACTCCCCCATCCCTACCACAAATTATAGTGGTAGATAAGGGCTCGATTACTCCTCCACCTCAAAGTTTAGAAGAAGAGCAAGTTCAGAAGGAACCATCACATGAGGAGGGACTAGAAAAAATGGCAACCAATGAAGTGTCAAGGGAGGGACAAATGGTGGAATATTTTCAACCACCTTCCCAAGACACTAAGGTTCAAGTTGTAGGATCCACAGATACTGAGGCAATAGAAGAAGAGCTCTCACAATAGGAGACAACTCTGAGTAGGAGTGATAAGGGGAAGGAGGTAGTAGAACATACCCCTTCATAATCAAGGGTTAGGTCCTCAGCAGAACACATGCCCAGATGGATCTAAAAGGAAATAATGAGGAGTACTAAGCCTCAATTCCATGCTTCAAAGGAAGACATTTGTGACATTGTAGAGATTTTGAATAAACTTGAGTCTCCATCTCATGAGGCAATGCCATTTGCATTTGTCACCAACACACAAAACCAAGAATGGTTTGCACAAGTGGATGTCCCTCCTAAAGACACAAATGCTGAAAGCCTTGGTCTTGAGGATTATGAATTGAAGGATGTTATGTTGGGGAGGCTTGCATAGGATTTAGCTTGATTACTGATGACCATGGGAGTCAAAGAGGTCCTCAAGAACATGGAATAGGATGAGGCCAAACTCTAAACACTTCTAAGGCAGGTCAAGATCTTAAAGGGATATCTAACTGAAGTAGTTTGTCCTCTGGATCTTGAGCACCCTGAGTAGACTTTGAACACTATACTTAGAGAAGGGGGAGGTGTATAGCTAAATCCAATTTTGAAAGCTTGTCAGCAGTGGCAGGAAATTTTTGAGGAGAAAGGAGTTTTGATTATTACAAGGAATTTGAAGTTACTACATGCTACATAGGAGAATGTGAATAAAATTGTAGCAATTTTGAAGTACGACTTCAAGATTATGGATGAAGTACGGGCCTAGAGTAAGGATTTGCAAACTCTATAAGCCATAAAGGGGAAAAGGTACTAGGTTTTGATTGATGTATATACCGAGGAAGAATTAGATACGATTGATGACTGGATAAAAAAAATAGCAGATAGCAATAAAGTAATGGAAACATTACATGAAGAGATCCATCAGCTCAAGGACCAAGCCTAAGAGAAAATTTTGGAAGTAGAGAGATAGTACAGTGATGCATGCTTGGATATTTTTGAAGATGATGAATGAGAGAAGTTTTTGCCTATTGAGGTTGTGGTAGCAAATTTTAAGAAGACTTTTGAGGAAGCATCTAGTAATGAAGATATCTAACAAGCTTTCAGGATAGAAGAAGCCTTGTTAGAATTGGATATCAAACTTGGAGATTTTGCTAATACCCGAATTGAGGTAGACAATTACCAATAGAAGGTCAAAGACAAATATGAGGCTTTAGATCTACTAGATGTGGCTAAAATTACTAAAATTATAGAGAAATTCAAGGGCAAACATCCAAACATAGCTTTGGGATGAAGAAGAACAAAACTTAGAGGCTAGAATTTCAATTTTGACACTCAAGAAAATTTTGAGATTTTGGAACATTTTAAGGTGCACATCTAAGTAGGTCTGCAAGTACGCAGGTGTGTAGGTTCACAGCTCTGCAAATGCACATTTTCAAAAAAGTTCCTCCAACAGTTAACTACTAGTTTAAAAAATAGAGCTTTTCATGCATCGAAAATGCATTTTGATGGCAGTTTAACTCCTAAAAACACCCTATGAATGATCAACTTCTATTTTTGACACTTCTAGACACTTCCACTTTGACTCAAAGCTTTCTCTTTCTCTCTTTTCTCATAATTTCTTTATTTTTGACATGTAAAGGCTCATGCATCCAATTAATGAATAAAATATGGATGGAGTCCTACTAAGCACCAAATTAATTGTTAGTTTGTATATATTTAGTTTTTTTTATTGTTTAAAAGCATTTTATTGCTTGAAAAATATCTCACTCTCAACACAAATTGAGGAGACATTTTTTTATGAATACCCTATTGTAGTATGTAATCAGGACCACCATTATTATGCAATAAAATTATGCTTTTGTTGTTCGCATTTGGATTTTTGTAATTCTTTCCTATATGAGTCATATTTTTGTGAATTTTGTTCATGGAATTGTGATTGAGCCAAAGGTTTATTGTTTTGTTTTTGGTTGTGCGATCTTTTAGTTTTGGTGTTTGCTACAATTTTACAAATTTTGCTAACATAACGAGCTTGAGAAGAAATCATCGAATTGTGCCTACATAACTCTTTGTCTCACATGAGCACACTTTCTGTGGCCTTGCATATTTGATGAAGAGTGAAATATCATACGATCATTAAAGTTTCTCACCGATGATTGCATCAGTGGAATTGAGGAAGCACTGCTCCTACTTTTATTAGTTATGTACCAATTTCTTTGAAAGCTTAACTCACATATGTGTTGTTATCTATAGCTTTTGTCCATTAGGATTTCTACTTCATGTTATTTGCTTTAAATTTCGTACTATTTTCTTTAAAGTTCTTGTTATTTTCTTTATTAACCCCCTTTTTAGAATAGGATTTCATACTAGTTGCATTGTTAGATTGCATTCATAAAAAAACATTAAATACAAAAATATAGTTTTCTTTTAGTGTTATTTTTGAAATAGTGTGCAGCTTCTACATTCCATCCAAAATCAAAACGAACTAGTAAAGGCCTCCTCATGAACATTCACATTTATCTTCAACTGAGTGGGTTATAGTAGGTTGCAAGATCACCTAGAGCCTTGGAGTTGATTCACAAAATCAACTTTTAAAGAGAGGACTTTGCAAGAATTCCTACCATTTAGCATCGTGTAAAATCACAACTCAATAGAAGTGGCGCTAGGAGGAGGGCTACACTTTTAGATCTTAGAGAAAAGTGAAAAATTTGCTGAAGTTTCAAAATTCTGCACTTTTTGCAAAAAATTGTGCTTCACACAAGTTCAATTTTTAAAAATTTTTTAAAAAGAAATTTAGGTCCGTAGCTCCATAGCTCTGTAGCTTTGTAGGTATGTAGGTTCACAGATCCATAGGTATGCAAGTTTGAAGATCTGCAACTTCACAAGTGTGCAAAACTTTGTGGCACACAAAATTTTGAGAGGTGAGGTAGTGTACTTCTGCAGAGGTGCACTTTTTCCAAAATTGATGCAAATTGGAGGATATTGATCCAAAATCACCATTTTAGTGAGTGTTAAGATCTATTCCAAGTGCACACAAGTTTCTTGAGCTTACCCACTTTTGTAAACCACATAGTGACAAGGGAATACCTGAAATTCAACCACTTACATTCGAACTTTCATCATCTTCTTCAACTCCACCTCCACTCCCACCCCCTGGTGGACCATCGCATACTCCAATAGCTACTCCTCAATAACCACCGTTAGGTCCACCAAATCCTCTGATGGCCTTTTTTGCAAATGCTATGGAATCATCAATAAACTCGAGAGGTGCACTCCATGACCTCCCTAAGAATCCTAAAAAGTTTTGCCCAAGATTCATCTATGGTGAGATATGAACTGTTGAAGATCATGTTAAGGTATTCAAAGAAATTTGCAACTACAAGCAAGTTGCTAATAAGGATGTGGTTCTTCATTTATTCCCCTACTCTTTGGGGGAAATTGCCTTCAACTGGTACATTAATTTTCCACTTGGATGCATTGGAGATTGGGATACTTTTGAGAAATTGTTCTTGGAACAATTCAAAAAATTCATCAACCCAGTTGTGATACATCAACAATTCATATCAATCAAAAGGGACCCAGCTGAGACAATTTCTCACTTCAACCATTGCTTTCATATGGCATATCGCAAGCTAGAAACACCATGCACTATACCAGTTGAAGCTGCTATTTAGATTTATTTGAATTCTATGTACCATCTTACTACATTTTTTTTGAGAAGACTTCCTGTAGCAATTATCGACACATTGGATAAAGTCTTCACAGAGGCAATTACCTTCACTAAGCAAGCTAATCCTAATGGACGAAAATTAATGCTTCCATCTCTAGCTATGAAAATGATGACAACATACCTTGCCGGAGTACCTATGATGGCTAGTTAGTTCATACCTATGAATCTAGTTCCATTACAACAAGCAATCATTCCTCAAAACCCTGCTCTAACCTATCCAGGGTTTGAACCTCCGAAGGCTACCTTCTTTGAGCAAAAGGTAGCAACACCCACTGAAGTAGACAATGGCTTTGTTTCCAAATTTGGTTAAATGAAATAGACTATGTCCCAAATGAATAACTAACTAACTCATCTTAGGTTGTCTCAAGGATAGAACAATGACTTCCAAAGAAACAACACTGGTCCTTACAACAACAATTATGGCTAGAATTACAATAGGAACTTCAGTGGAAACAACAATAAAAATGTAGCAAACAATAATGGGGGAAACAAATTCAATCCTCTTGATCATAATAATGGCTTCCAAAGATAGAACCAACAATGGAATGCTTAGCCGAATAATAGAAGCATTCCTACTGACAACAACAATAACAATGTTTAGTATGCAGATGTAATCAGTATGATGATAGTCAGAATGCACCCAACAATGATGGTTCGTATTACAATGGGAATATAGAGATGACTCAAAACTCTCAATTGAATGACAATTCCCCTCCTATACAATTTAATGCCATGCTACTAGAATCCTATGATTCTACATAGAATGTGTAGGTATAACAACTAGCCAGCAAAGAGTTCTCTTTTCCATTCAGTCAGGAACTTGATCTTCAACATGATGAGATGTTTTCTTTTCACACTGACAATCAAAATACATATAATTTGAGAAATAGAAAGGAACCTTTGATGGATGGGATTCCTCTAGCTTTACAACCAACTCCTCATGATCTGAGAGTGAGTAACAATTTGGCACCAATTAGGCCACTGTATGGAGGACAACAAAATCAAAACCTAGTGAATGTACCAAGGATATTGAAGAATCTTGCTTGGTCTACTGAAAAGTATAACACTGTTGAAGACTTGAAATGAACCAAAGAAAATATGTCCATGTTTGACATGTTGCAAAATTTTCCACAATAGTGAGAAGCACTCATGTCAATGCTGTAGAAGCAATGCCCACCATGTTTAAACACAAGGTTGAAGTACCCCAATTTTTGCTCAGCATCAAGATATATGGAAATAATCTCAACAATTTCTTGATTGATTCAAGAGCCTCATGTAATGTCATGCCACTATCAATAGCGCAAAGGTTAGGGGTAAGTCCTCAACCTTCCAACTGGATAGTGATATAGTTGGACAAAATAGAGGTGAAAGTCATCAGCGTATTGAAAGATGTTTGGATACAGTTGATAGTTGATCCTCGGATTCAAGATGTCATTAATATACATGTGGTGTACATTTCAAAGACATATCGGTTGCTCCTGAGTAGAGAATGGACAAAATTCCTAAGGGGATGGTTTCCTATGGATTTCACTTATCTATGGTTACCATGGAAAGGGTTGAGCAATCAAATCAAGATAGATGTAGAACCCAAATTGAAAATGATGATTATAGACTACAATGCCCCAAATGAGATAGCATTTTTATAATCAGATTGATGGCATTCAACACTATTTCAATCAAAGCTTCCCAAAATTAGGATAAGGAACTCAAGATACCAATCCTAAAGGATGAGATCATGACACAATTCATAGATAATATGGTGACTAATTTGCAATTCTTGGGAAAAGAAGCTAATCCTAGTATCTTAATCCTCCTAGAATTTTGCTAATTACACAAAGTTAGTCATTCTAAATTTGAATGCTCATCATGCCAAGAAGCAGTCACAAAAGTGTTAACACATATGATGCAAGGCAAGGGTAATCAAATTTTGAAAAAGGGACCTATGGGAGATCAAAGTAATATAAACTCAACTGAGTTGGTAGAGCAGATCAAAGAGGAATGATCAAGATCTAGAGAAGAAGACGGTATGTGAAAGGCCAGGGGTGGACTTCGGTCGTCATTCATCCTGAACCCAAAATAGACAAAATTAAAGAATTAATAGAGGAAATTCAAGAAAAACAAAACAAACATACATTTTCTCTATCAACTTATTACAATGGGGAATCATCAAGTCCGCCCCGTGAGAAGTTGCAATGGGTTCCCAAGAAACAATCTTTTAGCTCTTAGGTGAAAGAGAAGTTGAGAATGAACAAACACAAGGTTAAAAAGCCCAAGGAAGATCTGATTTGGATACTTTTCTTTGATGGTTCTAGATGCAAATTAGGGGTTGGAGCAAGTATAGAATTGGTTAATCCAAAAGGTAAGTCCTTTTATGTAGCATATCGATTACAGTTTAGATGTACTAACAATGCTATAGAATATGAAGTGTTGATCCAAGGACTTCTCTTTGCACTTGAGAAAGGAGTCACAACCCTTATAATCAAAGGAGATTCTTAGTTGATTATTTGAAAAGTAAACTCATTATACTCTTGCAACAACAAAAGGTTACTTTCCTACAAGAAGAGAGTATGGGATTTGCTAGATGATTTTAAAGCTTTAAACATAAGCTCCATTCCAAGGAGGAAGAATATGGTAGTAGATGCTCTTGCTATTTCAGCAAGCACATTACAACCAGTCAAAAGAATGAAGTTGAAAAGATTTTCAGTAGAGTTGGTTGCTGCCCCATCTATTCTGGACAATACTACAAACTTTCAAGTTTTTTAGGATGATCAACACATACTTGAATTTATCATGTGCAATGGTCACTTTAAAGGACAACAAATTGATGACAACCTGGATGACAAGCCCGATGAAAATGAACTTGAAGATGAAAATGGAATCCTAAATTTAAGGACTAACACTATTCGCAAGGAGATGGTTGAGTTAGAATGTATTTTTGATCACGATGAATTAACACTTAATAAAAGAACGATCCAAGAAAAGGGAATTGAGGAGTGTGATGAATATAACTTAGGAACTAAAGAAGAGCTAAGGATGGTCCGCATAGGGAAAGCATGCAATGTGTCAAGCCAATATAACAACTTTTCAGTTGTAGGATTGGACATCCTTTACTACTAAAGTACTATGCTGATCATCATTAAATGTCAATCTAGGAGCCTGAACTTGAGATGATGTCTGCAAAGTATATGTTTTAGTTTTCACTAAAAGTCACTACTACTTTTGAATGCAATAACCATTAAGAAAATCTAGTTTATCAAAAGGAATTTCTAATTACTTAACCATACATCTATGCACCTATTGCTACAAAAATAGTGATTGGTTCTATTTCCAATGGCTATAGGAACAACAATTCTAAACTTAATTTAGAAAACTAAGTCTAATTCCTGATTACTAAAGTGAATTCCACCTTCTACATGGACCCCCACAAAAGAATGAAGAAAAGATCAACTCTGAAAAAAGTGTAGGAACTCACCAAAATCATATATTCATTCAAAGATATAGTAGTACATTCACTTGAAAAAAAAGATGTCTATTAACTCTATCAACCTGCTTACTACTCAACCTCATCGATATAGACAAGGTCTTATTTAAAAGAAAGGAAAATAATGGACTCCTACAATTATGACTTCCTCATGAAGGATAGTCAGTTATAGTTCAAGACTTATGTAAGCATGCAATCATAAAAACATTAGTTATCTCCTTAAATTCCAATAAATATAGAGCATAGTGGATGCTAGATCTGCTCTTCTATCTGACTTAAATAGCTTCCAAGAATCCACATATCATGTAACAGTTCCTTGCATGTTCAACCGATCACTTTGATGCTTGCTTTCTCGCTCAACTACTTTATTAGGTCCCGCTTGTTATTCATTAAAATAGGTCCCTTCTAGTTTTTCTGCCAAATCTCTGACTACAGTGGTGCCATAATATTTCTCTTTACTACCAACTATTCCTCAGTGCTAGTCCTTCGTAGTTGCTTTTGATTAATTCCATCTTGTCTTGGATTCCTATGATCAAAATTCAATGCACAAAAAACTTTGTATAAACATTTATTTCTATTTATTAATTTATAAAGAAAAAACATTAAATATTCAACTAATAGTTTTTGCAATGTCTTCAGCTACAGGAAGATACCCATGTCAAACATTCATGAAGAAATATTTTTACCACAAAATGAACCATTTTTAGATATAATTCCTATTATCATTCTTATGCCATATGTTCATACCTTATACATCAAAAGTTCAAAATACTATACTTAAAGGATGATAAAGTTCAATATGTTATAGACAAATGTTCACAAAAAGGGTTAAAAAGACATCTATTTCTTCATGCCATCATTTTTCCCCCCAACCATCCTAATGTTGGTCCCTTCAGCACCTATAAATTTCTGATCCTTATCTGCAGCCTAAGATCATTAGCAATCTTTTCACTTGATTCATAAGCTCTATTATTAAAATATCCATGATTCTATTTTAACCTTTCCTATTTCTACTCTTTAATGGTCATGTTATATCCAACAAATGAATCATACTTTCCAAGTATAGGATGCAGGGGTATTGGTGGTTGGAAATGAAGAGGAACCCAATAACTCTTCTAGTTTTTGCCTAGCATCATATACCTAGGCATTCTACTAATAGCTAACTCCAAATTTTGAGGAGAGTGTAGCTCCCTTATTTTTAGATTTTCTGATAATCAGATCCATCTTTGAGTAGAGGCTTGTATGGCATTAGGAGCAATTGTAGAACAATGCTACTCCCAATCTAGAAATGCTTGTTCTTGGATAGGGTGAATTTTAGTAGCACCACTTTTATTATTGTTAATATAGAACCAATCAAAGAACACCCAATGAGTATTTTGTACCTTAGGCCAAATGTAGAATGGTTCCAACATTTCTTTTTCCCTATAAAGAGTGGCCTGATTCTCTCGATTGATCTCATTCTGCATCAATGACATAATTACTCTAAATTGTACATCTCCCACATATAATAGTGAATTCCAATCCTTATCATTTGGAACAGAAAGGTTATGAACATATAACTCACAGAGGAGATTTTGCAGAGCCATAGGGACTGATTTGAATGCTGCATAAAATTTCTAGGGAGTGTGCAAAGAAGGGTTCAACCCCCGAGTAATTTGAGACAATTGAAAATTAATAATTTGTTCTTTTAGGAATAGTGTGTAAATTAGAGATGGTGACTTGCAATTCATAAGCTCTAGAATGAGCTCTGTTACCTTTGTGACATGTTGCTATAGGACCATAATTTCATTATCTTTTTCTTCAATTTGTTGTGCTTGTTCCTTGATAGTTTTGAGAAATTGTTTCCTCTCTAGGTCGCACTTTGTTTTTTCCCATTGAAACTATTGGTACAAACTAAAACTAGCTGTTAATGGAGTAGAAATGTTTGGTGGTGTATGGAAATGGACAATAGGGCTATTATCTTCAAGGTTGTGCTCAAGATGATGATGGGTAGAAAGGTTGACACTTGGACCAGCAATAGTGCTATCATCCTCAGAATGGTGATGGTCAACAAAGCTATCATTTTGATGGGCAACAATGTTGTCATCTTTAGGAGGATGATGAACAATAGGACTATCAACCTTTTTTGAAGACACAACAGCTAGAGGATAGGGCACAATAGCCATATTAATTTGAAATGTTTCAACAATTTTTTGAACTATTTCTTGTGCAAATGATGGATATTCCTCTGGTGGCAAATTATTAGTTTCTTCTGCTTGTTGTTCAAACCCAAACACTATTTCCTCTGAGGAATCTGTGTCACTATCAATGTTAATAGGGCTATTTGGCTTTGGGGAAATTTCCTCAAGATCACTTTCATGTTTAGGAGTATGGGTTGTATGCTTTGGGGATTGCATAGGTGTATGTACTGGGGCTTCTAAATCAATAGGTGGAATGAGAGGTTTAGTTTTCAAGTCCACCCCAGATAGTCTGTTAACTCTGCATAGCCTAGAGATTGTTTGCTTACCCTTATCAACAAATTTCCCTTTATTAAGGTTGGATGCAACTTCTTATGACATTGGAGATACTTCTTCTGAACTTTCCTTTGCAGTAGTTGTGTTTGATTTTCTCTTTTTAGAGGTTGAGGCTTTTGAAGGTGAAATTTTCCTTTTCATAATTTTGGGTGTGGACGCAAAAGCCGAAGCTTCTTGAGCTATTTTATATACTACTTTCCTAATTCCTATAGTAGTTTTCTCTCTTGTCCTCATTCCTTACCCTTTAGGTCCACCCCTTTGGGGTCCCACTGTTTTGAGTTTTACAAAATCCTCCTATGTCCTCAAGTTTTGCATAGTCAATTCCCTTTCAACTATAGCCCTAATTAAGCAATGGTGGGATAACGACTGGGTTTTGCCTTGCTGTACATAGGCAACTTGCCTTTTGATAATATTATAAAGGAAACTCAGGAGATTTACAGGACAATCACCATGCCGCAAACCACTCAAAATTTTGAAATGAATAGCATGCAGATAGGAATACCTCCCCTCAAAGGTAAATACCTTATGATAAATTTAGCAGGGTGGATAAATTGAAGGGGGAGAGATAACTGTAATGTACCTTGCTTTTTGTTTTCTTCTAGCCGAGGATCTCCATGTATTGAAAATTGCTCCTTTTCTGCTCATGCATCCATGTCCTCTATCCGTCAATCCCCATTTGTAGGAAAACCAGTAAGCTCTGCCACCACTTCCTTTGTAAACTCTATCTAGATACATTTAATAGTTGCATATCCATACCTTAGTGTATTATGAAATTGGAGTGCACTTTCCTAGTCAAACTACTTCAGACTAAGATAGTAAGCTAGCCAACCTCATTGTTGAAACAATCTACATATTGCTAGGTTTTCCAGCAAGACTCTATGATCTGCTAGTTCATGCCACTGAGGTTCTCCACCCATATTCTCTTTTGAAAAATGCTATTACAAGTAAGATCATTGTAGGTGATTGAAAATGTGGTGGAGATGGCTACAGGGGTTTCAACAATGGCGTTTGGAAAAGAAACCAAGAGTTTTTAAAAAATACTTCAACACTTTCCAAACATCACATCCTTTAGTACTTCATGACAACATTTAAATCACATAAACATAATAAGGATAAAGATCATACCCAAAAAATACACCATATTAATTAGGGGTTATGTGCTTGTGAAATCATAATCTAATGGTTGGCTTTTTAATTATTTCACACACACTTCAAAAGTACAAAGAGATGCCAACTCATTACTGAGATGACCCTACCTTGTACTGTTAGATTGTGGTGACTGATCAGGAAAGTACTGTACATGCTTCATAAATAGTGGGGTTCGGGGCATCGGCCCGAAATTTTTTTTTTGGGAAATAGCCGACATGGTAGCCGACATGTTATGGCCAACATATGGCCGACATGTTATAACCCTAAAGCGATTTAATACTTGTATAAAAAGGGCTTAGGGTTGGGTATTTTTCATGTGTGGTGATACGAAATTGGTTCTTGCGGCGGTATTGAGCTGTAAGGGATTACGGATTATAATCAGGTTGTAATCACTGGATTGTAATAAGATCGGACTTGCTGTTTGGTGGACGTAGCCCAGGGATTGGGTGAACCACGTTAAATCTTGGTGCCTTGTGTTCATTTCTGTGTGTTCTATTATTTTCTGTTATTGGTTATATTTGCATGTAGTTTTTATTTCTGTCCATGGTTTATCCTAACATGTACATCCTACATGCCAACTTAAGATTCACCTTGATTTTCATTTATGATTTCAATTTTCCCTCCCCCCAACCTATCAGAGATTGGGTCCCACTCGACCTTAAAGATTGCAAATTCTAAAAATTGAAATATCATGCTTTTCCAAATAAATAATAAATTAAATAAATGCAGAGGGGTCAAGTTTAATTGGCTTCAGATGCTATAGGAAGGGTGCTCCAAGTAGTACCATACTATAAGATGATGAGATGGAGTGATGATGGAAAGACAAGAAGATGAGATGGAATGAGGTGGAAAGAAATGAATTTCTCATAAAATGCAAATTTTTTATTATGGACTTGAAATAAATTCAAGGGGTTGCAGGCATCTGAGCAGAAGACTCAGATGGAGTGGTTGTAGGAAGAAATGTTTCTGTTGTGTTGAACTATTGAAGAAATTCCTCCTAGGTTGCTAGTTTGTGATATAACTTCAGGCAATATCCATTAACTAGGAGTTTGAATTTGATCAGATCAATTGTTGACAGTTGAACTGCTCCATTGTTAATAATTGCAATGATTTTATATGGACCAAGCCATCTAGTTTGAAATTTTCCTTGGTGGTACTAATATTGTGAGTCATACAAGAGTGCCCAATCACCAATAAAGAATTCCCTATCTTTAATGAATCTATCATGCGATTTCTTCCTCTAACTCTGAATTAATTATGTGTTATGAAGAGCTAACTTCCACCATTCGTCCAACTCATTGAGATGCAAAGTGGAGTCCTATTGTGCTACAGTAAGAGTAATATCAAGTTTCAAGGCACTTTGTAGAGTCTTATTTTCAAATTCAATGGGCATGATGTTTTTCTTTCTATATAGGAGCTCAAAAGGTGTAAACCCAGTAGTGGATTTTCATGCTATTCTGTATGCCCATAAGGCTTCAGGAAGTTGAGCTGCCCAATCTTTCCTATGTAAGGACACTATTTTAGTGAGTATATTTTTCAACTCTCTATTTTTCACTTCAACTTATCCATTGGCCTGTGGATGATATAGGGAAGATTTTCCATGCCAAATTTTGTATTTATCCATGAGTGCAACTATCAAATTAGATGTAAACTGAGGCCCTTGATCTGATTGTAATTCTCTTGGAGCACTAAATTTGGTAAAGATGCATCCATACAAAAACTTTGCAACATTATTATCATGAGAATGCTTCATTGGCTTTGCTTCTACCCATTTAGTAACATAATCAGTGCAAACCAAGATGTAACTCTTCCCTTCTAATGGTGGTTCAATAGGGCCAAAAAAATCAATCCCCCATTTGTCAAATGGTGCTACTACTATTTGTGGCTACAAGGGAATTTTATCTATTTTCATTGGTCAACCCATTCTCTGGAATTTATCACATTTTTTTGTATATTAAGCTACATCCTTGTGAAGTGTTGGCCAATAATAACCAGTATTAAAATCTTCAATGCGGTCCTTTTTTTAGCAAAGTGGCCACCACAGGGCTCATCATGATAAGCACAAAGAACATCATAAATTTCATCCTCTTTAAGACATCTTCATGTTACCTGATCTGGTCCAATATAAAACATGAACCCTGAGATCCATGAAAAGTTAAAACTCTTTTTGCCAACAATTGTTTTATTTTTTGCAGAGAAATGTGGAGGTGTTTTACTAGTGGTTAGGTAATTGACAATGCTAGCATACCAAGGGTTTTATGTTGACAAAAGAAAGAGATTTTTATCAAGAAAGTTGTCTTCTATGGCCACAAGATCATTAGGTGTTTGAAGACAAGACAAGAAATCAGCTACAACATTTTCCTTACCTAGTTTGTCAATAATGGTAATGTCAAATTTTTGCATCAATAACAACCATTGAGCCAATCGTCTAGAGATTGTCAATTTTTTCATCAGATATTTGATAGCAGAATTATCTGTATGTAAAAATATTTGGTAGCTTGTAATATAATGTCTGAATTTATTCAAAGCATAAATTATAGCAAGCAATTCTTTCTCTATTACAATGTAGTTATACTCAGCTTCTTGAAGATTTTTGCCGATATAGTAAATTGCATGTTCTATTGAATCCATCTTTTGGCCAAGTACTACTCCAATGGCATGATCTGAGGCATTGGTATGTATATGAAAAGGTAACTCCCAATTTGGTCCTCAAAGAGCTAGTGCTATTGAAAGGGCTTCCTTAAGCTGCAAGAAGACCTTTGTACAATCAGAATCTAATACAAACTCTACATCTTTTTGAAGCAATTTATATAGAGGGGCTACAATTTGACTAAAATCTTTGATAAAGTGTCGATAGTACCCTGCATGTCCTAGAAAACTCTTGACTTCTTTCAGTTTAGCTGGTCAAATAATGTGCATATAACCTCTATCTTTGCTAGATCTACTTCAATTCCTTTGGGGGAAATAAAGTGTCCCAAAACCACTCCTTGTATCATTATGAAACACTTTTCGCTATTTAAAGACAAATTGTAGCTTTTGCATCTTTGCAAAATGTTGTCCAAGTTTTCTTTGGCTTCTTTAAAGGTCTACTCATATGTGGTGAAGTCATCCATATACACTTCCAAAAAATCTACCAAATATGTCAAAAAAATGCTAATAATAGCTCTTTGGAAAGTTGCAGGTGCATTGCACAAACCAAATGGTAGGAAAAAATAAGAAAATTTTCCCCATGGACATGTGAATGTAGTCTTGTCCTGATCTTCTGGTGCTATCTGGATTTGATTGTAGCCACTAAACCCATCCAAGAATAAAAAGTATTTCTTTCTTGCAAGATCATCAAGAACCTAATCGACAAAGGGTAATAGAAAATGATCCTTCTTGGTAGCTGAATTAAGTTCTCTATAATTTATGCAAACTCACCATTTCCCCCCCTTTTTTGGAATAATAACCAATGGTGAAATCCATTGGCTATCTAAAATAGGATATATAAAGCCAACATTGAGTAGCTTTTGTAGTTCATTTTTGACAATATCCCATAATGTATCCTACACTGAGGTTGTCTCATAGGTTTGCAATTAGGACCTATATAGATCCTATGAGTATAGAGTGTGGGGTCCAAACCTTTCATATCTATATACTGCCAACAAAAAGTATCTTGGTGCTTTTGTAATAGCTATAGGATATCATGATGTTGTGCCTGAGATAAGGAATTGCTTAAGTTTAGTTCATTGAAATCTGAGCAATTGGTGGTGAGTCTATTTCATGTGGTAGAAGTGAATGTAGAAGCTATGTGGATTCAGAATAATGAAATTCAGATGGTAAAGGTAGAATAATTTCTATAACATAATTCTATTAAGAAGATGTCTGAGGTTGTGTTCCATACTTGTTTAGTATGATGGAAGAAATGACTTCATCCTCTTCTTTAATGCTTACAAATGAGTCCCTTGAAATCATCATCAATTATGTATAAGAGCTTTTAGGTGAGATTGTCTATGATTTTTTAGCATCAAAATATTGGATCATACTCTATGATCCATCATCAGGATGTTAATGAGAGAGCTTAGAATGCAGAAGAATGATTTGAAATGTTGATGCTAAAAAATGATACACAATCTCACCCATAAGCTCTTATACAAAATATCATGGATTGTGGAAATCTATTGTAATTAATCATCATTAATTGTTTAATAGAATCTATGTCCATGTCAGAATCACCCATATTTGGCCAAACAACTTGGTCATCCTACAACAAAGGCTGAGTAGGAGAATACAAGGTTAAGTTTTTAGTGTTTGTACCATCTAAAATGGTCATTTTCCCTAATCGACATGCAATATAAGCATCTGCTATTGCTAATCATGGTCATCCTAGAATGATAGGATACCCCCAATACTTTTTTTTGGAAAGAGTACTACAAATTCAACTAGGTAATCCCATGAATGTAATGTGATAGTGACATCTTCTAACATACCATTAGGAATGATGGTAGAGCTATCAGCCAATTGTAATATTGTTGGTATTTGTCTGAGACCAATGATGTTTAATCTGGACACTACTTCCTTGGTTATTACATTAATGGATGCTCCTTGGTCTATTAAGACATTCTAAACTTATATTCCTTGAATGATAAGGGTTACTACTGAACTTCTAGGGTCTGCATACTTGGGTATCTTGAGGTTATCAAGCATAAGATCAGAAAGCTAGAGAAGGACATGGATAGTCTTTGGGTCTTTCTTTTTGCTTCTTGGATTTTTAATATAGGCTTCTTTGATGGCTTTTGAATATATGGGTACCTCCTTTATTGCATCGAGCAAGGGAATTTTTACCATCATTTGCTTGGGTTGTTTAAGAAAATCTAGTGGCTTGATTTTCATTTGATAGGATTTGCTCTGTTAACCTACTAGGAAATGGTGGTTTCTTGGCTGTAGGAGAGAAAATTGTTGTAGGCTCTTGAATTGACTCAACATTTGTATCATCTACTTCTGTTATAATGAGCTATTAAGGTGATGCAAACATTGTTCCAGATCATAGATAAATATCATTCAAGGTGATGGAATAACTTTGTTGCTGGGCTGAAGGTTTTGCATTATTGGTATTAGGCGTAGGTTGCATAGGTAACTGTGGCTATTTTGGAGGGGTTTTATTGGCTATAGGAGGCATTAAGGCTTTTTTTTGAGGAGGTTGAGTCAAGGTTGGTTGATGTTTTTGTTGTTGCCAATTCTGGGGTTGCTACCAACCCTGCTGGGGTTGTTGCCACCCTTGGTTAGGCTACTTCCACCCTTGGTTAGGCTATTTCCAACCTTGGTTAGGTTTTTGCCAATTATTATAACTACCACGTTGCTATTTCCATTGACTATTACCACCATAATTATGGAGTGGTTCTTGAGGAATACCTTATCTTGGAGCCCACAACCTTCATTGAGCAACATGGAAGACTTCCCTGTCTTCATCAATTGCCTTGAATTTAGTAGGCACATGCTATGATTCTAGACTAGCAATAGGCTTGCATTGAAAATTGTGTTTCTTCTCTCTACAGTGAGAGAAATATTTGGCTAACATAATATTAGCATCCTTCTTCTTTCTTCATGCTTGCATGGTGTCCAGTTACATAGTGACATCATTAATGATGTCTTTCTTGAAATCTGATAGGAGGTTTGATAGTTTTGTCTTAGATACTCTGGCACCAGGGTGTTTTTGGAGTAAGTCCCTCAAGCCTTGTCCTTTTTTCATTGTTTCTCTAGAATAGTTCAAACAAATATTCTAGATTTCAGCCCATGTCTTCTATGTAATGTCACCTCCAACCATTAATTCTAAGGCTTCCATACTCCTTTCATGCACTCCTTTTAGAAAGAGATGCTTTTGGGATTCTTCATTTAGCTAATGTTGTGTGTTGTGCTACAAGTTAAACATGAACCATGCAACATAGTCCTCTAAAGTCTCATCCTCCTTTTGTGATATCTTAAAAATGTCATCTCCCTTTAAGTCATGGCCTTTGCAATATTCCTTATATTTATTAAGGAACAAGTTACTCATAGTTGGCCAATCTATCACATCATTGGCACCTAGACTCATAAACCATCTTAAAGAAGCTTCTTTGAGAGTTAATGGAAACAATTTTAGTTTACGAGCATTAGTGGTATAGTCATAACTTTGAAAAAGAATGTCAAACTCAAAATGAAAGGTTTCTAGATCTTCAGTAATAAGGCCATAGAACTTTGGCAGGGCAGCAGAGGGTACGTTCTTCAAATTTTGATTACCCTGCTGAGTAGGGATTAGAAAGGGGAAGGTAGGCTAAATAGCTTCTATTTGTGGATGTCCTAGTGGTGGTTGATAAATGACTAGAGCTAACAGATTATCTTGGTATTCTGGCTTAGCAAAAAGATTATTTAGATGGAAGGATTCTTCAGATGTGGTTGGTGATTGTACTTGATTAGGTACTTCTACAAACATGTTCTCAAATAGTTATTCTTCCTCTTCTCTTTCTTCTTCTTCAAGGTCAGGATAAAAAGGATCTTCCTGTCTGAAGTTGGGAAGAAATCTTCCAAGGTGGTATCTTCTCCAATGCATGCAAACTACTAAAAATAAAACTAACTAGCTAACTGGATAGTTAATACTAGACTGACACCATCCCCAAAAATGGTGCCAAAAATGTCAAGCCAATATAACACCTTTTTAGTTGTAGGATTCGACATCCTTTTCTACTAAAGTACTATGCTAATCTTCATTAAATATCAATCCAGGAGCATAAACTTGAGATGATGTCTACAAAGTATATGCTCTACTTTTCGCTAAAAGTCACTACTACTTATGAATGCAATAACCATTAAGGAAATCTAGTTTATCAAAAGGAAAGACAATTATCAAATGGTTAGAAGGAAATTCTAATTACTTAACAATATATCTATGCACCTACTATTGTAGAAACAGTGATTGGTTTTGTTTCCAGTGGCTGTAGGAGCAATAGTTCTAAACTTAATTTAGAAGACTGAGTCTAATTCCTAATTAGTAAAGTAAACTCCACCTTTCGCATGGGCCCCCATGAAAGAATGAAGAAAAGATCAACTCAGATGAAAGTGTAGCAACTCAACAAAATTATATATTCATTCAAAGATACAATAGTACACTCGCTTGAAAAATAAGATGTCTATTAACTCTGTCAATCTACTTACTACTCAACCTCATAGATACAGACGAGTCTTATTTAAGAGAAATGAAAATAATAGACTCCTACAATTATGACTTCCTCATGAAGGATAGTGAGTTACAGTTCAAGACTTATGCAAGCATGCAATCATAAAAACATTAGTTCTCTCCTTAAATTCCCATAAATATAGAGCATAGCGGATGCTAGATCTGCTCTTCTATCTAACTTAAATAGCTTCCAAGAATCCAAGTATCGTGTAATAGTTCCTTGCATTTTCAACTGATCGCTTTGATGCTTGCTTTCTCACTCAGCTTATTTATCAGGTCTCACTTTTTATTCATTAAAATAGTCCCTTCTAGTTTTGTTGCCAAATCTCTGGCTACAGCGGTGCCATAATATTTCTCTTTACTACCAACAATTCCTCAGCGCTAGTCCTTCGTAGTTGTTTTTGATTAATTTCAACTTGGCTTAGATTCCTGCAATCAACATTCAATGTACACAAAACTTCTTACAAATATTTATTTATATTTATTAATTTATAAAGAAAAAATATTAAATATTCAACTAACAATTTTTGCAATCTGTTCGGTTGTAGGAAGATCTACCCATGTCAAACATTCATGAAGAAATATTTTTACCACAAAATGAACCATTTTTAGATATAATTTTGATTATCATTCTTATGCCATATGTTCATACCTTATACATCAAAAGTTCAAAATACTATACTTAAAGGATGATAATGTTCAGTATGTTATAGACAAATGTTCACAAAAAGGGTCAAAAAGACATCTATTTTTTGATGCCATCACAATGCACAAGAAAGAGAAGAAATGCTCAAGTTACTTATTGAGTATAAGGATGTCATTTCTTGGAGCTATGAGGAGCTAAAGACATATGAACCTAAGATTATAACTCATGACATCCCATTGAAACTAGATGCCAAACCTTTTTGACAAAGGCAAAGACTTGTCAATCCCATCCTCGAGCCCCTGATCATGAAGAAGTCAAGAAATTGCTGGATGAAAAGATCGTATTTCCCATTTTCCATTCTACATGGATGGCTAACTTGGTTTCTATGCAGAAGAAGACTGGAGAGATTCATTTTTGTGTTGATTTTCATAATTTAAACCTAGCATCTCAAAAGGACAACTATCCTCTACCCTCACTTGATGAGGTTCTGCAAATTGTAAATGGTTCAAAAATAATGTCTTTCCTAGATGGGTATTTAGGATATAATTAGGTGATGGTTGAAGAAGAAGATCAACTAAAGACAACTTTCACAACTAAATGGGGAAGTTTTTCCTATAGGAGAATGCCTTTCAGACTGATTAACGCAGGGGCTACATTTCAGCGAGCCATGGATGAAGCTTTTAAGGGATTGATAAATTAAGTGTATAGTCATCTACATGGATGATTTAACCATCTTTTCAAAAGATCAAAGCACTCACTTTTTTTATTTAAGTTGGTTATTCAATAGATGTCACAGATACGACATATCCCTTAATCCCAAGAAATGTTCATTTGGGGTTACTAAAGGAAAGCTCTTAGGTCATATCATTTCTAAAGCTAGGATCTCCCTTGATCCTAATAGAATCGAAGCTATTCTAAAGTTATCACCTCCCCATAGTCGAAAAGAACTCAAGTCTTTCTTTGGGAAGATAAATTTTGTGCAAATATTCATAAGCAAGTTTGCAAAAATAGTTCATCCCCTTAAAGATTTACTCAAAAAGGGGGCTAAAATAGAATGGGTTCTAGAGATAAATAAATTGTTTGAAGATATCAAAGTGGCCATTTCCATGGCCTAACACTCTTTTGTAGAGATCTTGACATAGAAGAAGGAAAAGGAGGATGAAAGACCAATTGCTTTTATAAGTTTCCCTTTGAAGAATGCCGAGTTGAAGTACTCAAACCTCGATAAACAATCCTTTGCATTAATCAAGGCAGTAAAGAAATGCTTGCATTACATACTAAGCAGTAGGGTATATGCAATTGTACCTAATCTAGTAGTACATATGCTCTTGATGCAGAATGTACTTGGTGAAAGAAGGGGAAAATGGATGGCCATACTTCAAGAATTCAATCTAGAAATTCAACTTATGAGATTAGTTAGAGTTCAAGGGTTGTCAAGAATGAACACTGATAATCAGGATCGAAATGAAAAGTAGTTCAAGTTTGGCAGTGAAATAAATGAAGATGATCAAGATAAGAGGATTGTATCTCAAGTTGATATTGGTCAAGGAGTAGTGATAGACATTTGGTATCAAGAAATTTTTTATTATCTTCTATAGGACCAATGCCCTAGTTGGATGAATAGTTCACAACATAGGGGACTTAAAATGAAGTGTGAATCCTACATGCTACATGACAACAAGTTGTACACAAGAAACTATGAAGGGATTTATTTAAAATTCTTAGGCCATGAGGAAGTAAAATAAGTCTTAGAACATTTTCATGACAAGTACAGTATAGGAAATGGTTCAACAAAAGCAATGACTCACATGATTCTAAGATCGGGTTATTTTTGGTCCTTGATATTCAAAGACACTTTTGAGCATGTACGCTCTTTCCATATCTGTCAAACCAGTGCCAATAGAGAAAGAAATCTGTTGATGCCCTTACAGATTATGTACAAGATACACCCCTTTGCAAAGTGGGGGTTAGATTTCATTGGTCTAGTCAATCACTAGTACATTTGACCCTATTTTTCGACCAAAATTTTTGACCATCTATTAAAATGGTTTAGATTGGACTATGCAAGGAAAAATATGTTTTTTTAAAAATCCATGCTCGTGTTGGTCAAAATTTTGACCAACACGAGCTTCATATTGTTTTCAAAATGAAAAAGGTCGATGCCCTATTTCATTGTCAATGTGGTTGTTTGATGTTTTATTGTTGGGGTTTCAGGGTTCAGAGAATAACATTATGATTATTTCCCTCGTAAGATCCAATGATGATAGAAATATTAGATATCTGGCTAAGAAAAATAGGCTATACATTTCTATATCGCGAGAAAGAGGAGCACTATATTTCTGTGGAAATCACAACTTCTTGTTAGATTTCAAAGAACAGGATTTTTTGAGCGAGGAAATATATTTTTTTTATCCAAGACATCCTTACGACCCTCCTTTTGTTCTTTGCATTAAAGATGCATCTTCTTTCAATCCTTTGTTCTGCACATGGCCTTGTAGGGCTCTTCTCCAATGCGGTCACCTATGTGAAAGCACTTGTCATGATGGTAAGCATCTGCTCTGTGTCGAACAAGTTCTTTTTCACTTCAAAGATTGTGGTCACAAAGCAACAAAGAATTGCTCACAAGATGAGGAAACAAAGCTCTGTTTGGAGGAAATAAGCTACGCGTTTGATAAGTGTGGATCTTCATCAAATCTCTGGTTTCTCTGGCTGGTCCCTGGAAGTAGAATCTAGGTAAGTAGTTTGGATCTTTTTTTATTTTTTAGGCCAAAACCAAAGATATATGGCAGGATGGAAGATATTACCTAAATATCTAATGTCAAATTTCCCTTCAAATCAAACTCATAAAAATTATTGCATGTGCTTGAATTGCAATAAATCTTCTCTTAATGCATTAAGTGTAGCTGGTAAATGCTTTTATCTACTGTATTGTAGATCACTGCCTTATGTGTCAACAAATAGAATCAATACCATGAGGAAAAATACAAAACCTGCAGTAGACCCCTCAAAGCAAAGTACCCAAAGGAGATACCACTTAAAAGAATTTGAAAAATTCAAGGTACTTTCCTGTAAATTTTGCCCATCTTTTCTCATGTATATACATAGACATAGGAAAAGAATCATTCTCTATACAAAAAGCTTTGATCTTTTGATCAAATATATTGACTTTAAGATTGGAACTCGTTATCTTCTTTTCATATTATCTAAATCAAACTGTGTCTCTCGGCAAGCATCCATAACTTTATCCCAAATTTTTAATTGTATTTGCTACAACCCATGTGAAAAAAATGAAATTGTAGATGGGCTACTCAGATCCAACACTCTATGCAGCCATTTTAGAACAAGAAGCATTTTCATATCTACATTCTATCTTGTGTTGTGTTGCACTTAAGGAAGCCTTGCATATGATAAATTTTCTTGTGCGAAAGCTCCACAAATGGTTGTGTCGGTGTGTCTATGATATTGGAAACACAAAACAAAACTCAAGGATAGCTCTTCAAAGAGCAGAGGTAGCTACTCACTATACATAAGCATTTTCCAAATGTTTTTTAAGTTTATCAACATATCCTTGCATCCCCTCTATGTAACTACTACTATTGAAAATAGATAAGAAAGACTTAGAATCAATTTAAAAACAACACACGATAATCTGATCAACTGCATAAGAACTTCATTCAAATCAAGTCAAGTGACTTACACAAAGATTCTGCATGATTTTCTATTGTTGAGAATGTCGATGGGAAAAAATTATCACAAGTTGCTAGTTGAATATTATGACCCAACTAAAGAAGAACTATTTTAATAATGAAATGAACCAAGACTGCTTTCCTACAACAGCCACTCCAATCCATAATTGCCTATGCATAAACATGTAGCATTAATAAAATGTATAATATATGTTCAAAACAATGATTGATAAGATACAATCCATAAGTAGGAGGTAGTTTTCCACAACAAGTCAAATTGTGATATTGCTATCAAGGTTTAATTGTGTGATTTTTGAGTCAAAGTCATTGACCCATATTTCATGACTAGTCATTCACTAAAACCATCTCTCATGAGAATGAATGGAACACTTAGCACTCATTGGATCTAGGTGGTGCTCACAAAGGTGAAGCACTAAGACTTCTTGGGAGGTTACCCATCCCAGTACTACTCCAGCTCAAGTGCGCTTAACTACAGAGTTTCATCCATGGTTAAACCCACTCTACTTGAAACCCCATTTGCAAAACCTTCACCAAGTTTTATGCCTTATGAAGCATTCATTAGAAAGCCCCTTAAGCATATCGATTGATAAGTAAGAGTTATTTTTGCACAAGTCAAATTGTGATATTGCTATCAGGATTTAACTATGTGATTTTTGAGTCAAACTCATTGACCCATATTTCATGAGTAGTGGTTCACCGAACCCATCTCTCATGAGAATGAATGGAACACTTAACACTCATTGGATCTAGGTGATGCTCATAGAGGTGAAGCACTGGGACTTCCCTGAAAGTCACCCATCCCAGTACTACTCTAGCTTGAGCACCTTAACTACCAAGTTTACTCTATGGTTAAACCCACTCTGCTTGGAACCCTATTTGTAAAACCTTCACCAAGTGTCGTGACTTATGAACCATTCATTAGAAATCCCCTTAAGCTCATCAATCGATAAGTAGGAGATATTTTTCCACAAGTCAAATTGTGATATTGCTATTAGGATTTAACTGTATTTTTGAGTCAAACTCATTGACCCATATTTCATGAGTAGTGGTTCACTAAACCCATCTCTCATGAGAATGAATGGAACACTTAGCACTCAATGGATCTAGGTGATGCTCATAGAGGTGAAGCACTAAGACTTCCCAGGAGGTCACCCATCCTAGTATTACTCCAACTCTAGTGCACTTAGCTATGGAGTTTCCTCCATGGTTAAACCCACTCTGCTTGCGACCCCATTTGCAAAACCTTCACCAAGTGTTGCACCTTATGAACTATTCATTAGAAAGCCCCTTAAGCTCATCAATTGATAAGTAAGAGATATTTTTCCACAACAAGTCAAATTGTGATATCACTATTAGGATTTAACTATGTGAGTTTTGAGTCAAACTCATTGACCCATATTTGATGAGTAGTGGTTCACCAAATCCATCTCTCATGAGAATAAATGGAACACTTAGCACTCATTGAATCTAGGTGATGCTCACAGAGGTGAAGCACTGGGATTTCTCGGGAGGTCACCTGTCCCAGTACTACTATAGCTCGAGTGTGCTTAACTACGAAGTTTCCTCTAGTTAAACCCACTTTGCTTGCAACCCCATTTGCAAAATCTTCACCAAATATTGTGCCTTATGAACCATTCATTAGAAAGCCGCTTAAGCTCATCAATTGATGAGTAGGAGATAATTTTAAGATACTCCTACAATGTATGCATAAACCCACAAGAGAAAACAATGCTCAAGATGGGGCCATAACATAAAGAAATAATTTCTCAAAGATTGTTTACTTAAAATCTAAGTTACTGGCCTTCGTAGTGGTTTGGGTTCAAGTTCATAGGTCTAGTTTGAGGAGTTTATCAAAAAGAATTTGGTTTTGAGTTCGTTAATACAAAAAAATTTAAAATATAAAATATGCATATTTGCAACAGTATTTCAGTTCAAAATACTAATGATATATTATTAAAACTCAAATGTTATAATATATATAAAAATTAAATAATAATAATGTCAATTGTCAATAGTGAGTCATCATTTAAAAATAATAATATGGGACTTACAAAATATCATCACCATCTATATTAGATGATATAGGTAGTGGTAAATTAGAAGAACCACAAATAGGGCTCCACTAGCATTGGCATTGGCACTAGCACTCCAATGCCCACAAATTTGCCCATAGTCATCATCAACATCAAGTGCAGAAAAGTGGGAAGTGGAAGATCCAAGTCAATATGTTATGGGCTTATTATCTCGGTCCCTTGTGTCCCCTCTTAGCCACTTTGTTTAAGGAGCAGTAGATTTGAATGCATGTAAACCAAGTCCTTTTCCTTTTTTCAGTGTAGCCAATTGCACTTTACTAAGCGGATCCAAGAGTGTGTGATCCAATTCCTCACAAGTGTAGATGAACTAGCAAGCTATTGTGAAAAAATATAAGGGTTAAGAATTTTTTTTAAAAATTATGATATTGCTATCAGGAAACTTTGTAGTTAAGTGTGCTCAAGTTGTAGTATTAGAATGGGTGACCTCCCGTAAAATCTTGGTGCTCCACCTCTGTGAGCATCACCTAGATCCAATGAGTGCTAAGTGTTCCAATCATTCTAATGAGAGATGGGTTTAGTGAACCACTACTCATGAAATATGGGACAATGAGTTTGACTCAAAAATCACACAGTTAAATACTGATAGCAATATCACAATGTGACTTGCTGTGGAAAAATATCTCCTACTTATCAATTGATGAGCTTAAGGGGATTTCTAACGAATGGTTCATAAGGTACAACACTTGGTGAAGGTTTTGCAAATGGAGTTGCAAGTAGAGTGGGTTTAGCCATGGAGGAAACTATGTAGTTAAGCATGCTAGAGCTGGAGTAGTACTAGGATGGGTGACCTCCTGAGAAGTCTTGTTGCTTCACCTCTGTGAGCATCACCTAGATCCAATGAGTGCTAATTGTTCCATTCATTCTCATGAGAGATGGGTTCCATTCATTTCTTTAAATATGTATCGACAAGTTTGACTCAAAAATCATACAGTTAAATCTTGATAGCAATATCACAATTTGACTTGTTGTGTTAAAATATCTCCTACTTATGGATTGTATCTTATCAATCACCATTCCAAACATATATTATACATTTTATAAATGCTACCTATTTATGAATAGGCATTTATGGATTGGAGCAACAGTTGAAAAAGAACAGTCTTGGTTCATTTCATTATAAAAATATTTCTTCTTTAGTTGGGTCATAATATTCATCTAGCAACCTGTGGTCATTTTTTCAAGTCAACATTCTCAACAACAGAACAAAATCATGCAAAATCTTTGTGTAAGTCACTTGACCTGATTTGAATGAAGTTCTTATGTAGTTGATCAGATTATCATGTGTTGTTTTTCAATTGATTCTAAGTCATTTTTCTACTTTTTGTTATTGAAGAGTCATTTCATAATTCGATTCATCCTCACTATGATCACTGTCGATGTATTGGTAAGAATCACCAAATTTCTCTTTGCCAAATTATTATTATTTGTGGATCAGAAATATTTAATGCTCATTCCTTGATTGTAGAGTTGATGATGACGTTTTCATTTTGTTTTTAAGTTTAGAAGTTTGACATTAAGAAGTTTTGAGACCCCAACTGAGACCCCCAAATCACCTTGCCAACTCATGAGGGTCACTGTTCAAAAGGCACTTAATTAGTTTGGAAATAATCAATTCATTTAAGCAACAGCTATTTGACTTTTGTAATTGGTCTTAGACCATAACAACAACAGATTGATGACTAAATGAGTCTTACTCATCTCAATGTTAGTTGGATTTGCTTTAGTATTGTTGATGTAACAAACCTAGGCAGTTGAACTTAGCAGCTCTAAAAGCATGCGTAGTAGGTTAAGATATGAGCAACCTTAACTTGTAGGTTGATGTATGGTAGAAGTTTCAATATTGTTCCAACAATAGATGTTAATCTTGCAGAATAAATATTAGATCAGATTTGAGTTGCACCTTGGATTTCAAGCATATTGCATGTATTATGAGTTAAGTTAAATTTACAATATCTCATTTTGTACAAAAAAATTGAATGTATATTGTGATGTAAACATAGATAGTCTATTCTAGTTATTGTTTTGTACAATTTCTATTAAAGACACACAAGTGAACAAACTTCCTATTGATGTACTTTGTTGGATTAAGTGAAACGTTAATAATCAATTGTATTTGTCAACTTTTAATAAAGAAATGAAGCAATGGATGGACTACATTTAATATGACTATTTTCTTTCATTTATTGATGATTTTTTCCCATCATTTATTGACAACATTTTTATGACTTTTCCCTGTCATTGGTTAAAACTAAGGACGAAAGATGTAGAATACATATAATTTTTTTTTAATTTAAGTACAACATAATCCTAATCAATAGCATTGTCCTAGTAATGATGTAATAAATACCTATAATATGGATTCTTTAGAAAATTATATGGATTTTTCTAATACAACTACATAGATAAAGTTTTAACTAAAAAAGAGATAGAGTTCACTCTTATGTGCAACTCCTCTTTCAGCCTGAGGGTTGGTTGTGACAAATCATCTAGTACCATTTTGAAAGCAATTGAAATTTTAAATGACAAAGAACAGTCCACAACAATTGAAGTTGAAATGGGATATCTTGACTACATGGGTTTAAGAACACTTTTTAGTTTAGAGAGAAGCTTTTGCATTTTTAGCTAAATCTCTTATGATATTTTTTGTCTGGCATTTCAAAGTGGAAAATCAAAGATCACTTTCTTTATTTTTTAGGTACTTGATGCAACAAGCAATGAACCTTGGGGTCCACATGGGACGGTTATGGCTGAGATTGCTTAGGCTACAAGAAATTTGTAAGAAAATCTTTAGGGTTTTGCATCAGAGCTCTCACACAGATTTACTGATGCACGAGCATCCAGAGGTATAAGGGCAATCCTGTGTCACCCAAAAAAATTGTACTTAGACTTAGTTTCTGTTTCATGTCTTTTCATTTTTGGATACCCATTTGGGTCAAATAAAGGTTCCAACTCTCACAGTTCCACTATCAGTGTGTTTGAAAATTCTGAAAAAATAGGAGCATGCAATTTGGCCATCATTTTGGTGACCTAGAAGGTGTAAATTGGCTAGATGAATGTAACTGTGATTTAGAGCATTCCAAAAAAAGAATCAGGTCAAAAGGCCCCACGGTTTGAAAGTTATTGTAGTTTTTCGAGTTTTGGAGACCTCCTAAGAATGCTTCGAAGTTAGGTTAGGGGCATTAAATGAGCTCAAAAAGGGATGAAAAATGGGGGATGAGCGAAGTTGTCCATAGGGCTATAGAGCACTTTGAGAGCTTTCTAAAAATGTAAACGGTTCGTCAATTGGAGCTACGGTTCAAAAGTTATGCCTCCTGGAAGTTCGGTTACCATTTCTGGATTCTTCTAGATTTACACCGACTTCTAACGCAGCTTTCAGAACCTTCTATTTGGTCGGTGGATGCCTACTAGCACTTTCTAGAATTTATTCCTAGTCCTTAACCCTCCGGGGTCTATTTAAGGAGATTTCTGGCATTGTAAAAGGCAGTTCAGAGTGGAGTTTGAGAGGAGGTCCTAAAAGGAGAAATTATCTCTAGATTTATGCTATTGTAAGCCCTTAGGGCATGTTTTGAAGTTTATTTTCTTTGCACTATTTGTACTAGCTTATTTTCTCAGTTAATATAATTTTCGCTTTCTGTTGGTTCCATTCTGTTCTTGGGTTATGTCCCCATCAAGTGGTATCAGAGCAAGTTTTTCTGAGTGTGTAGACAGAGCGCCGACTGTGAGGCAGTTTGCACTAGGACTGTGTAGTTGTGGGTTCAAGTTAGAAGATGCCTCCATGAAGAGAGTGTGGTGGAAGGGCTAGAGCTATTAATCCTGAGGAGGTTAGAGCCCTCCAAAGGCAGGTGCAGGCATTGAAAGAGGAGCTTCGTAGAGGAGCAAATGTTGCCGTTGGTGACAACAGTGAGGATGATAATGAAGAAGAAGTAATGGGACCAGAAGAGGAATTTGATGGGGAAGTTCTGAATCATGCAGAGGAAAGGCTTTTTAGAGCCATTACTAAGTTTTGGAAAAGACCCACAATTGAAGTGGGTGTATTTTCAGGAAATTTGAAACCAGATGAGTTGATCGATTGGATCAATGAACTGGAAGAATACTTTGAGTATGAGGATATCAGGGACCCAGATAGGGTTAAGTTTGCAAAGGCCAAACTAAAAGGCCATGACAAAATCTGGTGGCAAGAGGTTCAATTGGAAAGAAACAGAAGAGGAAAGGAGAAGATCACAAGATGGGATCGCATGGTGGACAAATTGAAGAAGCAATTCATTCCTGTAGACTACGAGCTGGATCTGTTTAAGAAGATGCATGTGTTAAAGCAAGCAGGAAGATCAGTCCAAGAATATACAGAGGAGTTTTACTGACTCTTGATTAGAGCGGGGCATGCAGAAACAAATAAGGAGAAGGTTGCTCGTTATATCAGTGGGTTGCGACCTAGCATCCAGGAGGAATTAAGTATGGTAAGAATGACAAGTGTTGAAGAGGCATACCAGTTTTCCCTACGAGTTGAAGAGAAGCTAAATAAGAGGTTTAAAGGAAGACAAAGAGGGTACGGTCAAGGAGGAAGGGGAAGCGGTAGATCATCTAGAGGCCACAATGAAACTCAAAAGAAAAATGAAGATGAGGGTACTAGCAGGAACCAGAGGAATGAGGGTTTCAACCGCTCCCACGATCAAGACTTTGGAAATCAGAGAGGAAGAGGTAGGGGACATGGAAAAGGAAGAGGAGGCTTCTGTGGTACCTATTTCCATTGCAATGAAGAAGGTCATTGTGCCTTTGAATGCCCTCAATGACAAGGAAGGACAGATAGGAGAACTGAGGGCCAAGCTAGGGTTGCTCATGTGGATGAGGATGCACAATCATCACATTTAGAGGATGCAGAAAGAGGAGAGACCTTGGTAAATGAAAGAGTCCTACTAAGTGGTGAGAATGAACCAGGACAGCGGAGGAGTTTGTTCCGTACCAGATGCAAGTGTGAGGATAAATGTTGTGATGTGATCATTGATGGTGGTAGCACTGATAACTTGGTATCAGAAGAGATGGTCTCTAAGCTAAAGCTCAAGAGGGAGAAACATCCCCAGCCTTATCGAATTTCTTGGGTAAAAGATGATCATAAGGTCCTGGTAAGTGAAAAATGTTTAGTAAAATTCAAAATTGGGAGTTATCATGATGAAGTTCTCTATGATGTTATTTCGATGGATGTTTGCCATCTATTGTTGGGTAGACCATGGCAGTTTGATAGACATGCAATACATGATGGACATGCAAACACATACTCTCTGACAAAGGATGGAGTTTGCCACAAATTGAAGTCCATGAAAAAGGAAGGTGAAAAGGTATGTAGCAGTGCTAGGATTTTTCTTGTTGATGGAAGGAAGTTTTTAGATGGCATGAAACATCAGCATATGTGCTATGCTTTGATTCCTAGGAAAGATAAAGAAGGTAGTAGTGAAATACCATTTGAAGTTTCAAATTTACTAGGGGAATTTGGAGATATTATCTCTGATAATGTTCTAGATGGATTGCCACCAATAAAGTAAATCAGTCATCAGATAGATCTGATTCCAGGAGCTAGTTTGCCTAACAAGGCTGCTCACAGGATGACTCCTACTAAAATAGAGGAGCTAAATAGACAGGTTCAGGAGCTGTTGAGGATGGGCTTGATTTGAGAGAGCCTGAGTCCATGTGCAGTACTTGTAGTACTTGCACCAAAGAAGGATGGAGAGTGGAGGATGTGTACAGATTCTCGAGCTATAAATAGGATAACCATCAAGTACCAATTTCCTTTGCCAAGGATGGATGATCTTATGGATTGCTTGAGTGGAGCTCAGTACTTCGCAAAGATAGATCTAAAGAGTGGTTATCATCAAATATGGATTCGAGAAGGAGATGAGTGGAAAATAGCCTTCAAGACCAAGTAGGGTCTTTATGAGTGGTTAGTCATGCCCTTTGGATTGACGAACGCCCCAAGCACCTTCATGCGGCTCATGAATGAGGTACTTAAGAAGTTCTTGGGAAAATTTGTTATTGTCTATTTGGATGATATTTTAATTTTCAGCAAGACTTTGGAAGAACATTTACTGCATATTCGTAGTGTCCTTGAAAGGCTAAGGGAAGAGAAAATGTTAATTAATCTAAAGAAGTGTGTCTTTGCAAAAAGGGAGTTAGTCTATTCTGGGTTTGTTATATCACCCGAAGGTCTCAAAATGGATCCAGAGAAGGTAAAAGCCATCTTGGAATGGCCTACTCCAAGGTCTGCTACTGAGGTAAGATCATTTCATGGTCTAGTTAGTTTTTATAGGAAGTTTATTAAGAATTTTAGTGGCATATGTGCACCCCTAACTGATACAATAAGAGGGGATAGAAAAGAGTTCAAATGGACTGCAGCAGCTGCGAGAAGTTTTGAATTGCTGAAGAAGAAGGTGACTGAACAGCCTGTGTTGGCACTTCCAGATTTTAGAACAATGTTGATGCTAGTGGTAGCGCTATTGGGGTTGTATTAAGCCAAGAAGGTAAGCCTATTGCATATTTTAGTGAAAAATTGAATGATGCAAAGAAGAAGTATTCTATTTATGATCAAGAGTTCTATGCAATAGTTCAGGCCTTAAAGAAATGGAGGCATTATTTATTGCCAAAGGAATTTGTTTTGTATACTGATCATCAGGCATTACAGTACCTAAATAGCCAAGGTAAATTGAATCAGAGGCATATGAAGTGGGTAGAATTCTTGCAGAGTTATACATTTGTGTTGAAGCATAGAAGTGGAAAATCTAATAGGGTTGTAGATGCACTAAGTAGGAGACAGTCACTTCTTACAGTAATGCAGGTTGAAGTAGTTGGGTTTGATGAACTCAAGAATTTGTACCCTGAGGATCCTGATTTTGCTAAAGCATGGAAAGCTTGTAAAGAACCTATTGCTATAGATAGAACCAAGTGGTTAGACTATTTAATTCAGGATGGCATGTTGTTCAAAGGTAGTCAATTGTGCATTCCAAGGAGTTCCATGAGGGAAAATTTGATTAAGGAGAAACACAGTGGAGGGATGGCAGGACATTTTGGTCGAGATAAGACCATTGCCATTCTTAGAGAACATTATTTTTGGCCTCAAATTTCATAGGATGTGAAGAAGTTCGTACAAAGTTGCCAAGGGGTTTAGTCACAATACTGGTCTATATCAGCCACTACCTGTTCCATCAAGGCCATGGGAGGACATAAGTATGGATTTTGTTCTTGGATTGCCAAGGACACAAAGGGGTAATGACTCAGTATTTGTGGTGGTTGATAGGTTCTCCAAAATGGCACATTTCATTCCATGCCACAAAACTCATGATGTTGTCCATATTGCAGACTTTTTTTTCAAAGAGGTGGTAAGACTACATGGTCTTCCAAGGATTATAGTTTCTGATAGAGATACTAAATTTGTGGGGTATTTCTGGAGGACATTGTGGAAGAAGTTGAGAACAGACCTAAAATTTAGTTCCATGCATCACCTGTAGACTGATGGTCAAACAGAAGTGGTAAATAGAAGTTTGGGTAATTTGCTGAGATGTTTAGTTGGGGATAAGCCCAAGGGATGGGATTTGATTCTACCACAGGCAAAGTTTTCTTATAATAACTCTATAAATAGGAGTATTGGAAAATCACCATTCCAAATTGTATATGGGAGTAGCCCAAGGACTGCACCAGAGCTAAGGAAGATAGAACAAGGGGAGAGGACAAGTGCTGAAGCTGAGGAATTTGCTGAACATATAAAGCGTCTACATGAGGAGGTTCAAGCACACATTACCAAGATGAATCAAGAATATAAAGCTAGGGCTGATCTAGTAGTGTATTTCTATCAGAGCAACCATTTCACTAACATAGGCTTGATGACAGAAAATGAGTGGCTTGTTTTGTGTGTCATCATATACAAGAGTCTGGAAATTGTGTAGTGGTTGTGTCATTTAATTACATTTTAATATTCTAGATTTTGAAATTATATTTGGTAAACCATGATCAATGAGGTCATTCCCAATGGATCAAGGGTTGACTTGTTGGTCTAAATATTTGTTTAGAATAAATCCATCTTGCTTAACTACTAATCATGAAAAGCCACACAAATGCATGATAGGTTTGTGAGTCAATATCCATGATTACAAGGCCAGTTCTTCACCTGTTCTGGCATAAGCCTTATTGTAAACAAAAGGAGGAAAAAAGCAACAGAGGAAATAACAAAAATGAAGAGTCTCATGCTCAACATATATCCTCTTATAACTGAAATAGAGCTTTATGAATCATGGATCACTAGTCCAAAAAAGTAACAATGATAAAACACATACGCATTAGACATTCATAAACACAATTAAGAGATAGACTTTTGAGAACAACCATCTACAGTGCAAGACACATACACTTAGGTTCCTTTGTTGACTAATAAGGAGTCAAAAAGTGTTATATATATGAGACTCAATAGCTCATTTACATGAAATGGATTCTCCATTACAAATGGGCACAGGGCTACTTGCTGATAATAATATCTCAACAAGCAATAAATTCTCCCGAAAAACGAGTTTGAATTTTGAATCCATGGAGGTAGAAGTCATATTGAACATGGGTAGCATAGATCTCCTTTACTGATTGTTGGAGCACCTATAGGATGGGTGCAAGGTAATTAACCTTGAACTTCAACTCTTTGTTCCACATATGCAACTAATGGGGTTGCATTTCTTGATAATGCTTAGAGCATGACCACTGAGCTTTGAAATCTTTTCAAAAGTTGTCCATGATATTGTCAAGATTTGGATATGAATCAACTCAATTCTTTTTAGTCCCGCCTAGCATAGGCGGAGACTAAAGTTTTCAACCTTCTTTTTTCAATTAATTCATTCCTTAAAATCTGTGCACAATTGTTTTATCCATGGTGCCTACAAAATTTTGTATTAAAATGTAATTATTTCTTTTTCGTCATTGGTTGTCCTTCCTTTTCCCGGTGGTCTTTTCATATTTTCTTTCAAAAATTTAGAAAAAAGAGGAGGGGTGTAAAAAAGTGGCATGTGGCATGTGGTTTGTTTTCGTTCGTACATTATGCCTACATGTATAAAGGGTAGTTGCATGGCAAAAAATTAGCAATAGGTGTGGACATCTTCACTCTCTTATGTGTTGATGGAAAACTGTCTTCATGGCCTTATTTCAAAAATGGAAAGGAGAAACTATGTTTATTTGTCTATTTTAGATCAGATCAGATGTTGAAAATCTTGCGGCTATAGAAATATTGATTAGTTTAGGGCGAGTGCCAACTTTCTACTTGATTTCTGTAGTCTATCACTTTGCAAAGAGGTCACACCTTTTGTGGTAGGGTTTTCTTTTTGTCAATTCTGAGGATTCTAGGTAAGTAACGTGCCAAGGTTTCTACAAATCTTGAGATGAAATTCTTCTTTTTCTATAACATTTAATTCTTCCTTGCATTGTGCAAACATTGAGGGAAATCCTACTATTTTGATTCAGATTTAGGGTTTGAATTTGGATATTGAAATATATTTTACCAATTTTCCCGCACATAAACAACATTAGCAAGCTGTTGGCAGTAACCTGGTAAGGGTGTCAATCTTGCAGACATTTTGAACATATTCAGTCATACCCACCTTCCTCCTACTAACATTTGAGAAATATGAATTTGTATCTAAATTCTTGTTCTTTCAAATATCAATTTCTATTGATCTATCTGAATATGGTCATATTCTATTTAATGGAAGCTGCAAAAGGCTTTACTGTGAACTCTGTGCAAAAAAATTCAAATAAGAAAATAGCTCTTCCTGCAAGCCAACTATTCCACATTATGCTCAAGGGGGGAAGTAGAAATTTGAGTGAAAATTAGGAGACTTGCAAATTATAATGCATTATGATGCTCATCCTGTTGTTGTAATTGTTTTAACCAAAAGTATAACACAATGTTTATCATAATGTAGAGGCGAGGGATGGAATGTGAATATTGTATTAAATAGTGCCGACAAATGACTCAGATGCATTTACCATTAATAGCCATCTGGAAACCTAATTCCATGATTTGTAATTACTGTTCATCTTTCAATTCAATAAATCATTACTTATTCTTGTACATTTCTCTATCATCCCATATTGAGGGTGAATAATTACTAATTCTTGTTGATGAAGAGTACATTATTATAAAAGAAAAGTAGAAAGGTTGTAGGGCATAGTTGATGAATCATAAACACATGTAACAGTTAATATTGGCTAGCCTAGATGTGTGAAAAAAACTTATTTTGAAATTTTATGTTCTTACCCCAAATTTAGTTATATATAAAAATTTATATGATTAAATTCAAGACAACAGGAATGTAGCTGAAAATTAATTTGATTATGTCCATCACTTGTTCGCCCATGCCTCGTGCCTATTTTGGAGGTTGTAACTGTCCATTTCAGAAAGATTCTATTGTAATTGTGCCATGTGAATTTTAGGCATCCCACAGGCTACATCACAAGCTCTTCATCGCTGTTGAAAGAATCTACAATGGCCAATCTATTTATGTTGTTAAGAGGGCTAATTTGAGTGTGGGAAATGTGCTGCTCCTCAAATGTATTCCTTAAGATGTTGTGGTTTGCAATGTAGAACATGTGGGAGATCATGGCTCCTTTGTTCAGGCCTCTAGAGACTACACAATCATCATTAGTCATAATCTAGATAATAAAACTTTCAGGTAATAATAATTTCTCATTAGCATAAATAATAATCAAATATATTTTTCTTTCTTTGTTCCTCTTTTCATCTTTTGTTTAGTATATTGATTCAAAAGTTGATTTTTAGTCGATGTTTATACTACATTTTGATTTTACAATTATTTTATGACTTGGATCAATACTTGTTTGAAATCATCTTCAATTTAGAGGATAGAACTTTCATTTGGAGCTAGAAAGATTGTGCTAAGCAGCTACAGAGCCATGATCAGTCAGACTACCGATGGTGGTCGGACTGAAAGCCAATGCTGAAAGCTCACACTGCCTAATCCAAAAGAAACTGTTGGCCCAAGGTGCATGGAGCCACGATGAATCCAATAGAACATCTGCATGGTGGTGGAAACCACCAGCATACCGGGTATATATGAGTACTGTCCACTGCTATGCTTTTTTGTTTGGTGCTTGAATTGATTTTCCAGCTTCATGATTTTTTCTAAGCTAATCCATTATTTCCCTAAACTGATATTATTTTCTACTGTGTAATGTTTACAAGTTTCCAAATAATTTGTTTAGGTTTTCCCGCATATGCTTATCTATTCAAGTCTGCTATGAATTGATTCCCTAAAAATATGACCTTTATCCATCAATATTGACTGTAGCATTCTGTGGGTCTCCTATGAATGTTAACTAGCTGTGTGTGTGACTAGCTATTGATTCTTCTTATCATGATTCCAATATGCTCTCATCTATTTGTATACCTGTTCTTAATTGCCACCCCTCTCCTATGTGAGTGGTGTGTAGTCCTACTTATATCTTTAAAAAGATTACTTGCATCCATCTCAGGTTGAGTAAATTTGTGGCCATACTTTTTAAATTTTATTTTTTTCAAGTTTTAAAAAGTGGATCCTCCTGCCAAGTGGATTTAGAGCACAATGGACTATAGTGTATGCCCATAGTCATTTTGAGTTGAAAATTCTCATAGCTTTCTTATTTCCTTTAAACCATAGAATAGTCATAAAGTTTATATTTATAGGGAGGAGATTGTATGTGTGCATTGTATGTTTTGAAGACTAAACTATAAAGGCATGTATTGAAGTTAAGGGCATTGTAATGTTAACGTGCACCTAGGAGGCTATTGAAAGGTCAATTTTTTTGGGGATCTAAAGGCCTATAAGGTCTAAAACAAATTTAATATGGCCTCTAAGTCCAATTAAAATTTGTGAAAGCACTAAAAGTGCTCAAAAGTTACAATTTGCCATATTGGCAATTTAGGCCTAGTAAAGCTTGTAAGGGTTTTAGGTGTCTTTGGAAGGGTTAGTGAAGTTATAAAACCTTTGAAAATGTTAGTGAAATATATTAAAGGCATATATGATTGTAAGTTGTCAAAGTTGACACTTTGTATCAACTTAGACGACAAATTTCAGTTTATAACTAACTGGTAATAGTCAGATAGTTAGACAACAGTGGTTGTTTACTATTGTTTGGTTATTTGGAAGGGATTTATCGAGTGTTTGGGGGAGAAGTAGACTTCGGGTGGTGAGACAAGGCATTGTGAAAAAAAATTAATCAGTAAAATAATCCTATTCTCTGCAATTCAGTCTCTGTCCCATGGAACAATGAGTTCCTATGATGTATCAAATGCATTTTGACTAATATCTAATGTGAGAACATTTTATTATTTTTGTTATCTTGTCCACGCATTCTTTGAATTTTCATTACAGGTTGAGTAACGAATAATAGACTGGTGCATTCAAACCAGTCACTGGTTACACACAGTCAATTGTACTTATTTTGAAGTTTCCAATGTAGATTCTCTCCTACCACCTGTAGTCACTGTTATTGGTGGGAGACAATGAGGTTGTGATAATTTATTTGTACTATATTAACTAAATGTAGAAGAGTGGGAAAACTTGGTGTAAGTGCAGTGTTCGATGGTAATTCCTGATGGAGGTTTAGCTCGGATTAGACACCAGTCTAATAGATAGTGGATCATTTCATGTTTGAAGATGTTTGGGGGGTGTCTCTATTACCAAAAATGAGACAGTAGAGCATTGCTAGTGTTATGATGGGAAAAATATGTCTTTCATTATGATAGACTATTTCTAAGTCATCTGTGTTGTTTCTTACTATTGTCAAGAAGTCTTTGTTTTCCTTGAGACCATGAACAAAATTATCTACCATTTTTGCTAATGATAAACTTTTGACTTGAACAATGATAAATTTTATTATTAATCATTATAGTGGAACAACTTTTGACTTGTTCAAAAATCTTAATCGAAGCTGTTGGAATTGATAGTGAACCCCAAGCTCCTAGAAATCACCTGCAACCAAAATGCATGTTACATCTGTGTCTGAGAGAGAATATGATCCAAAAAGCATGCCTACTTTGGTGATTTGGCTATTATTTCAGCACTATAAAGTGTCTTATATTGTTTCTAATTTTCTTAAATAATAGGCAATTAGTTTATGATTTTATCATAACTTATAGTGGAACAAGTCCAAGAATCTTCGGTAAATTGCTTGCTATAAGACTTTCTTGTATAGGACACTCAATAATGTGGGCTAAGTGGTGAGCACAAAGAGGAACAAGAAAGGATCTCTACAAGTGCACGGTGTAGTAGAATTCAAAAATGAAATTGAAGTGCTCTCATATATTCATTATAAGAATCTAGTCAGGCAAATTGGTTTTCATCTCCATTCATGAAGGAACTTACAATGATGCATATCCACAACAATCTTTAACTTCCAGCAAACAAATTAAACCTAAAGATAAGTTGTTTGAAGACCTGGTTGACTTTGCCAAGGCAAAAAGTAAAACTTCACCTAGTAAAAGTGAAAGTTTTTAAAAATTAGAGGTTGTTCTCTAGGATGGTTTGTACTACATATCTTCAAGTAGCTTGCTACAAGTGATGGTTTAGGTGTAGCATCAGTTTTATTGAAGCCAATGTATAGTCTTTTATTCAATTGAGGTTTAGTATTCATTATGTGTTATATTTTTAATTTATTTCTTGTTACTTTTTTTTTCTAATATGAAATTCCTTTTGAAGATTTGTATATTGAAACAAACTTATGTTCTTACCTAGAAGGTAAATGATTTTAGTAACAGTGCCAAAAGATCCATATATATTGCAATGTATTGCTGAAGCTTGTTCTATTTTAGATATCAAGTAGTGTGTGAGCATTATCTTTTCTTATCATAGTATTTGTGGGAAGTAATTGCCTGTGTGGCCTTCCACTATTCTCTAGTTCACAATTTGATTGTGGCATTTTGTTCAAAGCAAAGCTTTATAATTACAAATCTAGGATATTTTAATAGATCATTTACTTGTGTGAGGGGATAAAACCCATTTTGGTGCCCTAAAATAAGATAACTATATATAGAAACTCAATAATTGAGACATTTCATATGGACTTGAGCTATCTTGATCTAGGCTCAGATCTATTTCTATGCATTTGCTATAACTATTTCTGGGCTTTAATCTGCAATGTGAGACACTTATTTTGTTGACAGGTAATTTAAATAGGAAGCATTTTCTACCGCTAATGTCTGAGAGTTTGTTTTATAAATGATATCTAAGTTTATTATTATCAATATGCATGAAATCTTATAATAGGAGAATATTATCAATATGCATGAAATCTTTAAGATCATACAAGATTTTCTTTCATCTAGAGTTGCATAGGTGTTGAAACTCCTTTGTTATATACAAGTTGTTGTTGGAACTAACTGTTTGAAAACATCATAATGTGGGTTATTTTCATATTAAATTTGGAGTTGAGAATGGCATAGACTATTATGTTGTTTCCTTTGTTAAAGATGCTAAGGTGGTGCATGAGTTGAAAGATTACCTTAAAAGCAAACCTTTGAAGCAAAATTTTAACTTTCTAGTGTAATATGATCCTTTGCAGACAGTGTTGGACTTGATATAGCATGTTCCCTTAATTTATATTTTAAATCAAAATTTAAAAAGTGATAAAATATCAATGCATTTGTATTTGTAATTATGTGAAGGTTGTGGTGCAGATATCCATGTGTTTGTGAATATTTAAAGTGCTAATTCAATACCAAATCTTCATTCAATTCTTTCTGCATCAGATCAGGTAAGTATAGTCTCCCTAGATTAGAGGTTTTAGTTGGATAAGTTGTTACTTTATGATTGGTGATATTGCTTTGAATGGGGTTAATAAATTATGTGAAGTCATGCTTGTCAAGAATTATATAGAAAGTTAAATGCACATGCTACTTTGTTTACTATTTAGTCATGCATGTATTTGTTTGGATGTTGGTGCTTTTCCATTGTTGGTTTTTGATGGTTTTTGTACAGCTTTGATGTAAAATAAAAAAATTAAAAGCTTTACTTGTGAATATGTTATAATCTTCTTTAAATTGTTGGCAAGGACTATGAGCTTCAGTAAAGATGTTTTTAAATCAATTTTTTTGATTGTCTATCATTCAGTGAAGTTAACTAGAATGAGACCATCATTTAGCTGCCTGACTGATTCCTAGCTATTGAGTTTTTAGATTGTAGTTTCCTCATAGAGCTCAAGATGGTTCTGTCAAGAAATGAGAGAGAAAAACTTAAATGTGGACAGTAATATCTAAATTGACACTTTGAAAGGAGGGATAGATATATTCTTTATGCTATAATTTTCACATGAAATAAATTAATGTGATTTTTTCCTATGTGAGTAAAATCTATGAGGCCATATAGTCTTTGGAGATTTTTCTAAATGCGACATAAGTTGGTTAAAATGGCATAACTCTCAACTGTTAAAATCTTGACATCTTCTTCATTCTGAGATTGTTTGCTTCTGATGGGAATTTTTATGTCATCACAACTTCTCATAATTGATTGTATTATGTACATTCCCATGCAAGACTTGTTGGTATCTTATGCTTATGAAATTTTAGTGTATTTATTTAAACATGGCATTCTCTTCAGATTCTACTGTCGTAATTCATAAATTTGACATTAGTTCAATCTCATAAATTATACCTTTGTTATCTTTGTCCTCTCCATCTTTTAGCTTCACAACAAAGGGCTTAGAAGTTGTGAACTGTCAAGAAACATTTTTTTGCAAGAGGAAGTACAATTTTCCAACTCCTAACAGAGATGTTGTGGCATGCAAGGGCTATGGGTATTTTTGTGCAGCTGTCATACCATGCATGGGAAAAGATCTTCTATTTGCCATAATTTGTATCAGTGCTGCCTTGAGAAGAATTTAGGGTTATCTTTAGGTTCATTCTAGCTCTGATTCCATCTTGTCACCCTTTGTTTGGGTATGAGATGCCAGATTTTGAATACATAGGATACAAGCTAGGTTTTAAAAGCTAAGAAACATTGTCTTACAAGTTAGATTTCAACAGCTAAGAAACAATGATCTTATTGTTTTGTTAATTTTTACCTTCTTTTGAACTTGGTATCCAAAATTTGTTGTTTTGTCTCTCGTAAACACCACTTAACAGTATTTGGCTAGTCTCTAGCATATCTCACACACCCAAATATTCAATCGGATCAGTTGAGGTTGAAAGATACCACCTAGAGGACTGACCAAGACAATCTCCCAAACAACAACACCCTTGTCTTTTGTCCCTACTCAAGTAAATATTTAGCTTTCCATATGTCTAGAGTCCATATAGTAGTTTATATGTCAATCTGATGAAACTGTGAATGATCATACATCTCTTACTATTCAGGGCTCCACTATTTGTCTAGACACCGGTGTCAGAGTGTAGAATTGTCATGGAGTAGTGTTTTTGCAAAATAGTTTATGTTCTCAGTCTATAAGATCTCCATTCTTTAGTACATGTGTCCAATTTTTTGATTTACAGAGGGAAGGGCACCATTCTTTAATGCAAGTGTCCATTTCTGATGGCCATACAGGGTTGGAGCACCCAGATATTGTGCAAGTGACCTATAGTGGTGAATATAAGTTGTGTGTCTTTGTCCTGTAGAAGCATCCATCTTGAATGCTAGTGCTCCATTTGATTCTCCAGAATAAAAAATTTCTTGGATCCTTGTTCTTGTGTTTCTATTCCCTTTTCTTTTATGTGCTACAACCTACAATATACAAAGAAATGCATACTCTCTCTCTCTCTCTCTCTCTCTCTCTCACACACACACACACACACACACACATACACACGTGCATGTGTGCATACATCCATGCACAGATTTACTTGTTTACATTTTACATTTCCTAACTTTGTATTGATTATAATCTTTATTAAATATGAAATGGTTTTAGAGTATGCTATCATGTATAATATGATTTATTTTAGATTTGAGGGAATATAGTCAAATACAGTGAAGGTTTAAATTTAGGCCTAGTTCAAATCTGTAACTTCTTGTGACCCAAGACTTAATTTATGTTCTAATATACAAAGGAATGCATACTCTCTCTCTCTCTCTCTCTCTCTCTCTCTCTCTCTCTCTCTCTCTCTCTCTCTCTCTCTCTCTCTCTCTCACACACACACACACACACACACACACACACACACACACACACACACACACACACACACACACACACACACACACACACACACACTCACACATGCACACACACATACACACGTGCACGTGTGCATAAATCCATGCACAGATTTACTTGTTTACATTTTACATTTCCTAACTTTGTATTGATTATAATCTTTATTAAATATGAAATGCTTTTAGAGTATGCTATCATGTATAATATGATTTATTTTAGATTCGAGTGAATATAGTCAAATACAGTGAAGGTTTAAATTTAGGCCTAGTTTGAATCTGTAACTTCTTGTGACCCAAGACTTAATCTATGTTCTTTCAATAGCATAAGTTGCTTGCTTTGAGAACCCTTTTGGCTTTTTTTGCTAAATTCTTAGTTTCTTCTAACCATAAGGTTTTTGCTTGGCAAAGGGGTTGGTAATATGATGGTGATGAGACCTTCTAAAAATGCTATCCTTAAAAAGCAATAAAGAAGCACAAGTATCATGACTCCCACGAGTTTACTTAAGAAGACTTAATTTCTATTCTTTCTATAGCATAAGCTGTTTTCTTTGAGAACACTTTCAGCTTTGATCCTGAATTTTTAGTTTCTTTAAACATAAGGTTATTGCAAGTCCAAGGGTAAACTTTTTGCATGAGTTTACTAAAAATTTCATAAATGGATAGAAATTGTTGATCTAGATAGTTGTATAAGCTTATAGTTTTATGAAAGTACTTCGTTGGAGGGTTTTTGATATTTATATGTTGGTGGTCCCTTGGGACATTATTGAATGTTTTCTTTCATTTAGTTTATTTATGACAAGCATTTACACACTACTTGCATGCAAATGGTCATAGCCACCTTCATTTTTAGCCACACTCATTCAAGTTATGCATGTATTGATTTTTTTATGGTATTTGTATGTTGTTTAGGATTCTAACAGTTGTCTCTTCCTTCCTCTTCTTTAGGCTATGGTAGCTCAAGGGGATCTTGCAGTAGAGCTTCCTATCAAGGAAGTTCCTTTACTCCTAGTAATTTTATAGAGTTTTTAATCATCAATTAAAATGTTACACATATCAATGAAATTCATTTCTTGAATTCTATATTTGCAACCATTCTTATTGAATTCCCTATTTACTACCCAAGATCAGGCTAATATTTCAAATCACACTGGGTATGATGCAGTCTTCCATGCTGACACAAGTAGTGTTAACTTGGAAGGGCTTTCTATGCTTCCCTTATCACAAGGTGCACCTTATTCTGTCATGGAAGTCCAACTAGATGCTCCTTGCCTTGGAATTCAATTAAGCTTCTTGAAATTATTCATCTTACTTTTTAATTATTTGCAAGCCAAAAAAGCAAAGATGGAGGCCAGTTTCAAAATGCCCTCTAATTTTTCATCTTGCTTGGTTTTTTAAGAACTTTTTTGTCCTTCATTGTACTCATAATGCAATTTCCTAAATAGAATTTAGTTTTCACTTGCTTGATTCGATAGAAGAGTAGAATTAGGTGTAGAAGAATAGAATTTAGTGTTAAATTGTTAATTCAGCCAGCTGAAGAGAACTACAGATTACTTAGCAATCAGGTTTGGAAGCCTATTATTGAATCCATGATGTAACCTACAAGAGTGAATGGTACATTTAGAATTTAGACTTTCATCTATATTTTAATTTATTTTTTATAATTTCTAAAATGAAAACTACTTTTGTCTGTTTAGTATGTAAAGTTTTGATATTTTTTCACAGCAAGTTAAATTGTGATACTTCTAGAACTAGAATTTAATTGTGTAGTTTTTTAGTTAAATTTTTTGGTCTATTTTTCATAATTAATTAGTGATAAGAACCCACTTAACTGATCCATAATAACTTGTCCATAGCCTTCCTCTTTATTTGTCTTTTTATTGCATCCATCTACTACCATCATTCTCATGAGAGACATTCTTGTATACAGCTACTCATGAGAAATGAGTTCATAAATTCAACTAAAAAGTCATAGATTTTTATATACAACCAATCATTTATTCATGTAAATGAATCAATAGATTGGATTCAAAAATTATATAATTGAATCCTAATAATTGTCTTATAGTTGGAATATATTTAAACAGAAGTAGAAAACATCAGTCCATAGTAAATTGGTACATATGAAACCAAGTTTAACTATGAAAAGCTTTGTGATGCACAATTTTTTTGTTAAATTAATATGTACTGAGAACTGTTCTTTTTATTTCTTACTAGGCTAGACTTTTCCTAAGAGTGATAGGGGAGGTGGAGGAAAAGCTCATGGAGAACATCAATAAGCTAAAGGTAGAAATGGTGAAATTGGAGGAAGCGGGACACATGGCAAGACTAAGAGATTATAGAAATAGATGTGTGAGGATGAAGATTGTATATTATGATGCCTTCAAAGAAGTGAATTTCAAGGAAGAAAAAGAGAAGCTAGATTTTCAAGCCAACCTTAGTAGGCTTAACCTTGTTGCCTTTTATGATAAGTTAGAAGATATGGTGGAAACCCATGATCAAATGGGGATTATGAGTCAGATCAATGGGGATAAATATGATGGGCAATGGTTTGATGGGTTGAAGCATGGCCATGGAGTCTACAAATGGGTAGATGGGAGTTGTTATATGGGGACTTGGAGTAAGGGGCTCAAAGATGGGAAAGGTACATTTTATCCTGCATGTGGCAATTAGACATTTCATCCTCAAGGTAGTTGCATCATTAAAAGAACTTACTACAGGAGTGTTATAAACTACAGTACAAATTGCTTGAACCTATTTAGTTATCTTGTTCTGAATATAAGTTTTTTGATTGCATTCTAAACCAAAGTTGTGTAAAAGTAAACATGTTCTACTGATAAAATGTTCAACTGAGCATCTAATACCATCTTCATCTATAGATATGGGATATCTTGAGTTGGATGTGAAATTATTTATGGGTGCAGTGGGGTAATGTACAAAATGCATTTCAATATATTTTAGTTTGTGTGTTTGTCCCTAGACATATTGGATTCACAAAATTTTGAATTTTCCACACTTGGTTTTGGGTGTACAAGAGATTTACATTTTAAACATCATGCATACTAATTTAGTCTCATCTATGCAATTTTTTCAATTAGTCGAAGAAAGTGGGAGTTATTGTTCTTAATTTATTTGGCAATTTTTGTTAGCATCCTTAGAAATTGATGCATCTTTGTATCTTAAGATGATAGCTATAACTAAATGAGTCCTTTAAGCTATACATTTAGGTGTGGTAGCCAACTAATGCTAGTTTTAAGGTACACAAATTTTATACTGTGGGATTCCTTAGTTTGCCTTAATGTTCCATAGGGTTTCAGCTTCCTATTGTTTTTCTTTTCTTCATTGTTTACCAGTGTGACCATTTTACAGGTACTTCTTTGTATGCTACCAAATTACTATAGTCATGTTCATACTTATGAAAGCACATTGATCACTAATTTTTTTGGTCTACATAGTATCAAAGTAGTAGGAGGACAAAAGGTATTTTCTATACCTTCTTACTTTGTTTTCCATTTAATCATTGACATAATATGTCAATTTTTGGTAACTAGACATTATTTTCAAAATTAAACATGGTGAGTGGGCTTAAAGTGGCAACTTAGTGGGGCAAGTTGGTGAGCCAACTTAGCAAGGCCACTTAGAGACATGACATGGCGAGCTGACTTGGTGAACAAGCTCGATGAGCGGACCTCAAGATTGACCTTGATGAGGCACTTTGGTGGGGTGACTTGATGACCAAACTCAAAGAGTCAACTTGGCGAGCATACTTGAACAATCAACTTGGTGGGGCAAGTTGGTGAGCCGACTTAGCAAGTCCACCAGGTGAGGCAAGATGGTGAGTCAACTTGGTGTGACAACTTGGTGAGCTGACTTAAAGACTGACCTTGATGAGGCACTTTGGTGGGGTGACTTGATGAGCGAACTTAAAGAGTCAACTTTGTGAGCGTACTCGAACAGTCGACTTGGTGACATGACTTGGTGGGCTGGCTTGGTGATCCAACTTGGTGTGCGTACTTGAATAGTAGACTTGGTAAGCTGACTGAAAGAATCAACTCATTGAGGTGACTAGGTGGGAGTGACTTGGCGAGCTCACCTGGAGAGTTGACTTAGGGGATAGGCTTGGTGAGAAAACTTAAAGAGTTGAGTTGGTGAGTGCACTTGAATTGTCGACTTGGCGAGCAGACTTGGGGACTTGGTGGGACATGTGGGTGAGGCAACTTGGTGAGCAGATTTAAGTATTGACTTTGATGAGGTGCTTTGGTGGGGCAACTTGATGAATGAACTCTGAGTCAACTTGGCAAGCGCACTTGAATAGTTGATTTGGCTAGCGTACTTCAATTGTTAGCTTGGCGAGTTGACTTGGGGAGTTAGCTTGGTGAGCTAACATGGTGAGTGGGCTTAAAGTGGCAACTTTGTGGGGCAAGTTGGTGAGCTAACTTAGCGAGGCCACTTAGAGACGTGACATGGCGAGCTGACTTGGTGAGCAAGCTTGATGAGCGGACCTAAAGACTGACCTTGATGAGGCACTTTGGTGGGGTGACTTGATGACCGAACTCAAAGAGTCAACTTGGTGAGCATACTTGCACTAGTGCATTTGGGTTCAATTTTTGACCCTTATTGGTTGAATTTTTGACCCAATTTTTTACCAAATTTTGACCAAATTTGACCAACCCATTGGTCAAAATTTTTTTGCTCAAAATTTCAACCAACTCATTGGTACACGATTTTTCTCAATCATATAACTAATTATATATTCTTCATATTAGTTATTGTCAATGTTTTTCAGGCATTCTATAAAATAGTTCACATGCCTTGCGTATGATATGACATTTTGCATGCATCCTGCACTCTCTCTCATCCGGCTAATGATGGATTATGTAGAGTGATCTGAAACCATGATGCTAAAAACACACAATCAAATCCAAAATGAACTTGTAGTACAAATGGATTGTGGAAATATGATATTGGTAAAATTGCACGCATGTCTACCAGGACAATCACAACTTAAACATATATCTGTCCTGGTAGACATGCATGCAAAATTAACAATATCAAATTTTCATAATTCATTTGTAGTGCAAGTTCATTTTGGATTTGATTGTGTGTGTTTTTTAGAATCATGGTTTTAGATCACTCTGCGTAATCCATCATCAACCAGATGAGAGAGTGTAGGATGCATGTAAAATGTCGTATCATAGGCAAGACATGTGAATTGTTTTATAGAATGCTTGAAAAAAATTTATACCTTCCTATTGGTAGAAATTTTCACCTTCATTGGTCAAAATTTCCACCAATGCCTGGGTTTTTTCGACCTTTGTTGGTGGAAATTTCCACCAATGCTTAAATTTTTTTCTACCTTTGTTGGTCAAAATTTCCACCAACACCTAAATTTTTTTCTACCTTTGTTGGTCGAAATTTCTACCTTTATTGGTCGAAATTTCCACCAATGCCTAAATTTTTTTCTACCTTTTCTTGGTTGAAATTTCCACCAACGCCTAAATTTTTTCTACCTTTGTTGGTCAAAATTTCCACCTTCATTGGTCAAAATTTCCACCAATGCCTAAATTATTTTCTACCTTTTTTGGTCAAAATTTCCACCAACATGTAAATATTTTTCTACCCTTGTTGGTCAAAATTTTGACCAATTCCTATATGACCTTAGACAATGGCTTTGGTGGGTTTTCAACCAATAGATTGGTCAAAATTTTGACCAACCAGTGAGTTGGTCAAAAATTTGACCAACAAAATATTGACCAATGGGTTGGTCAATTTTGGTCAAAAATTTGACCAATAAAGGTAAAAAATTGAACCCAAATGTACTAGTGAATCCACCATCATCAAATGGATATTCTCACAACTATGGATTACTACACATGATGTATAGAAGCAAAAACATTCAAAAATTGCACTGCTAAGGTGGTAACAGACTTCTTGGAAGAACAAATTGTTACTAGGTTCAGAATGTCATTCGCCCTTGTGTGTAATAATGGGTCTACTTTTGCATTAGCATTCTTGACCCAGTGGGCATTTTAAAATCAAGTCATTATCAAGTTCTCTTCAAATTACTACCCGCAAGGAAATGGGGTAGCAAAATCTACAAACAAGAACTTGATCATAGTAATAAGATGATTGTTGAAGGAGAACCCTAGGGATTGGCATACATAGCTCAAATATGCCATATGAATAGATCGAGTGAGAGTCAAAAATGCTTTGGGGACTTCTCCATATTTGTTTGTCTATGGACAAGAACCAGTTTTCCCACTTAACCTCAAGATTCATGTTTTGAAATTCATGAGTGGGTATGCTGAAGATGCTAACAAAGTACAAATCAGATTGATGAATCTTTTAGAGGTGGACGAGAAATGGATAGCTGCACTGGAGCATATGGCTAAACATCAAGCTGTTGTTAAAAGATGGTTCAATAAGAGGGCAACAATTAAATCATTCAAGATCTCCAACCTTGTTCTACTCTGGGATAAGGTGAAAGAAAAGTTGGGAAACCATAACAAGTTTTAATGTTTTTGGATAGGCCCTTATTAGATCACATAAATTATCAGAGAAAACAAATTTAGGCTCAGTTCCTTACAGGGAAAATTTCTTCCCTTTCTCGTAAATGGGCAGTTTTTGAAGCATTATTTTGAAGCCTAAAAGACAAAAAAATTAGTTAGATTTTATTTCCACATTTAGCTTAGATTTTTATTCCTACAAGTGTGTTTATTTTCTGCAACTGTGTTTTTCTTTCATGTTGTGTGTTTTCTTTTAGTCGTGTGTTACTTTTCAAAGTTGTGTCAGTCCTAGGGGGTAAGGTGTACTTGAGATTTTCTCTAAAGATTTTACCAACCATTCTTTGGTTCTAATTTTAGGAAGAGGTATTTCTTTGTCAAAAAATTTGGATGATTGTGTGTCTTATACCAACCAAGCAACTGGCATTCCTTGTGGAAATAGGGGATTTTTTAGTTTAGAAATTAGAAGTCTAGACCAACAAGTTCTCAACACTTTGCAAATTTAAAATTCGATTGTTTTAGGTGATGTTAAATTGAAGTCAAATATGATGAGGGATAATCCAAACTTCAACTAGTTTAGACATGAGGGGTCTTCTAGAAAGGTTGCTAGGATCATTGTTTGGCATGAGAGTTTCTAAAAAGTTCTAAAAGAGGAACGCAAGGGATGTTCACAAGAGATCAAATCCAAGAAATGACACTGATGTCTTGACTACATAGTCTAAGCATAGTCAGGATATAGAATATTTTAAAAAAATAAAAAATAAAAGAAAATTATGGTGTTAAGACTGAAGGATTCTAAAGATCTAAATTGGCAAAAAGATATATTGTCAAAACAAAGTATCTTGTATCCAAAACATGGCTTCATTAAAGCTACACAGAGCGATTATTGAAATTTTCCAAGAAAGCTAAAATAATGTGACACCCCACTAAGATCCCTCAAACTGATTCTCTCATCCGGTCAAGCAAGTGATCGATGAATAGCCTTCGAAGAGATTAGAAATGAATGAGCCAGGAGGAGTGGAAGATTATTTCTAAGCTGTCAAAAAACTTTGATAAACGACATCCTGAGACATCAAAAGGAATGAACACACGAATCACACGCTAAGCTTGAAGGTTTTGAATTCTGGAGTTTTGATTACAAAGTCATCCAAAATATGTTCGAAGTGTTCAAAGTTTGATTGGTGTTTGACACACATTGGAAGAATATTTTCTGATGAAGAAATGCCTTGGTCATTTTTTCCTTTTTTCGGGGCTATTTATTGTGGTCCCACAATGCATGCCCCATTCCTCACTAGGAATGGGGACCCCCTACTTTTTTTGAACTCCCAAACTCACAGTTTGAGATTCGAGAAAATGTTAGAGTCAAAAAACATAATAGATCAAAAAATTAAAAAGTTGGAAAAACAAATGATGATGAATTTTTTTTCTAATAATAATAATAATATAAAAAAAATTAAATGCATATGCACACATGAGATGTGTGCACTGTGCACCTACACAGGGCTGCGGGTGGGCAAGGGGTTATAAAACCACCCACCCCCTTGCCTCAACACTTTATCATTTTCCATTTACAATTTTTGCTTCAACTGAGTGCACAAAGGTAATACATTTGCACTACATGCCCTTTGTTCCTTTGCACCGCATGCCCTTTGTTTCTTCCTGCACATTGTGTGCGCTTTGGCGCCATGTACCCTTCACTTCTCCATGTGCCGCACACCCTTCAATTCTCCACATGCCCTTTGGTGTCGTGCTCAGTGCACCCTATTCAACTCACGTGTTGTGCGCTCTTTGATGTCACCGTGCACCCTTTGCACTTTAGTGTCGTGTGTGCCCTTCAATCGACACTATGCGCCTAACTTACCTCGGTGCCATGCACCCTTTGGCGTTGTGCATTATGCATATACTACACTCACATCTAGTCCCCTGTGCCTACTTCACATGTACTTCCACCCACACATTTCTCCATCTCATGAAAAAACCTAAAAAGAAATTTAAAAATAATAATAATAATAATAAAATATTAAAAAAATAAATTTAAATAGAGTGAAAAATAGACTTTAAAAAATAAATGAAAGCACCCAATTTGGACATTTCATTTTTATTTATGTTTATTTTTCATTAAATTTAAAACTTTTTCATTTTATTTCCAAGTTTTATTGTTGACCTAATGAACATTTTTTCTTGTGTTGTGTAGGGAAATGGCATCCACATCTGGAATGGAACCCAAGACCATCGTGTTCAAGTTTCAAGGCACACCATCAAAATCAAGATTCCATGATGATCACGCAAATATTAGAGATATAGATTTGGGATATACTGACTTTGGAGAATTCCTCAGAATTTTCAATAATCCCATTGAGAGATCAACTCTTAGTGTCCTCATTGATTTGTTTTGAGTTGGTGAATGTAGCTTCACATCCTGTATCAGTACAATTAGCAAAACTAATCATGATAGTGGTGCAACATTTTGTTTCTAAAGAAAGGGTGGTCAAGAGTGTCATTGGAGAGGTTGTGTTGGATCTATGACTCAATAACATTGAGAGGGTATTCCATCTCCCAAAAGTAGATTAGTTCATTAGACTCTCATATGAAGTAGTTGAGAGATGGTATAGGGAGCACCAGCAAGAGGCAACTGACATCATATAATCATCTTACCTTATTGAGAAGCCTCCTTGTGGAAGGATAATAGGAAAAGTTGATATGACTCAGGGATATATGAAGGAGGAAATTGGATATTCCATCATTCTCTTGAGTAGATTCATGGGCTTACTTGCAACAGGCCACCTCAACACTTTCATGGTCAACTTCATTGAGACCATCAGAGCAGCAAAGATACCACTAGACTAGGCCACCACACTAAGTGAAAACTTGTGTGAGCAATTGAGGGTAGTAAAAGACAAGAAGAAGCTCTATATAACTTCTTACATGGTATACCTAAACGCAGTGAGGGTGAAAAACTACCCCAATTTGTACAAGAGAGGCAGTATGCAGTATCCCAATGCCTAGTCATATATTATCTACTCTCAGCTGGTAAAGAAGAAGCTCTTGGCATAGAACAAAAAATATAGAATCATGAATGATGCGTTCATTTTTGTGATCATCTGATTCATTGAGGGAAATTATGGAAAGAGTCTATTTGATGAAGCCAAAGCACAAATTATAGTTCTTGGAGCCTACTTCATCTAGTTCAAAATGTTCACATATTTTCAAGTAGCTAGTGCCTCCATTAATCCTAAGAAGCTCCCAAGATATCCAAGTGACAAACTGGTGCTATTGGAAATTGCCTAGCAAATTGAGTTGGCATACGAGAAGATAAAGAGACGATGGAGACCTTGATGGACATGGCCCTTGATCATTGGACCATACCAAGTGAAAAAGAAACAAGATATTCTATCCTTCAAGTGGGAATTGGAGAATTATCCTCTTAAAGAATACAACTCTCCCCGGCTATACTTTGAAAATATTGGGAGAGTGGAGTGTCTGATAGGAAAGAAATTCCACCATGAGGATGTTGTTGAAGTTCACTGGATGAACACCAAAAATGACTACAATGTCCCCATAAGGGACTATTATAGGATGACTTTGTATCTAGTAGAGAAGGCTCTCCAGTTGAACATCCCAGAGGAGATAAGGCAATAGGATTTAAAGGAGCTACTGGACCCCCTGTTCAATTTAGAAAAAATAGGAGAAAGGCCCATTATGAATGCTAAGGTTTATAGGAAGGAGGCCAATGATATTAATCATCAAGTGAGGCATGTAATTAGAATGATGAAGGATTAGATCAAGAAGCCTTTTTTTCTTGATCCAATACCTGACACAGTGATCTTTCATGTGCATGCTCACCCAAAAAGAGGTAGAGGGAAGAAAGTAACAATTCCTACCTTTGTAGCCTAATCTCCTATCAGGCCTGAGATAGTATACCAGCTTGATTTCCTAGTTGGATACTATCACCCTCCAGAAAGGGAAAGAAAAAAAAGAAGAGGACCTCCCCTCAAAGAATTCAAACAGAATAGGTTGAAGAATAGGTGCCTTCCCAATAGAAAGAAGACAGTGCACAAGGGTCCAAAGATACTAGAGCTACTCAAGTCTAGGATGAACCTCAATTTCCTCCCATTGTGTCTAGCCAACTAGAAGAGGGAGAGATTCCACAAGTTTCTATTCTTCCTATGAAAAATGAGCTAGCTTCTCCTTTTGTCCCCAAGAAACAAAAGAAGAGGATTAAGATCCAGATGAAAAAGAGGCAAAGGATCAATAGAAGATTGGTACCTTCCCCATCTATTCTCAAAACCAATCTGGAAGGGGACAAAGAGGAGGAAGAAGAAGAATCAGAAGAGGAAGAAGAACAAGTGCCCCTATAAGAAAGAACTTGGCTAGTAAGAGCCACTGATGTACAAAGGAGAAAGAGTGCCATAGGTACCTTGCCATCCACCCATGCAGAACCCTTAAAATTCTCTTCTTTGAAAGATGAAGTAAAATAGTGGGTGGATGAGAAAAGTGATGAGGGTGATGACATTTTTACAATGTTAGATTTTGATTTTATACCCATGGGTATATAGTTGATTGGGGATAAGATTAGGGACACCCCTACAAGTGAACCTCAACAGGAAGATTGGACATAGATGCAACTAGATACACATGGCCCTGATCTTACTCCCCCATCCCCACCAAAAATTATAGTGGTAGATAAGGGCTCAGTTACTCCTCCACCTTAGATTTTAGAAGAAGAGTAGGTTTAGAAGGAACCATCGCATGAGGAGGGACCAGAAAAAATGGCAACTGATGAAGTGTCAAAGGAGGGACAAATGGTGGAATATTCTCAACCACCTTCCCAAGACACTGAGGTTTAAGCTATACGATCCATAGAGGCTGAGGCTATAGAAGAAGAGCCCTTATAATAGGAGAAAAATCTAAGTAGGAGTGATAAGGGGAAGGAGGTAGTAGAACATACCCCTTCATCATCAAGGGCCATGTCCTTAGCATAACACATCCCCAGATGGATCTGGAAGGAAATAATGAGGAGTACTAAGCCTCAATTTTTTGTTTTAGAGGAAGACATTTGTGACATTGAAAAGATTTTGAATAAACTTGAGTCTCCATCTCATGAGGCAATTTTGTTGGAATTTTTCACCAACATACAAAACCACGAATTATTTGCACAAGTGGTTGTCCCTCCTGAAGACACAGATGCAGAAAGCCTTGGTCTCGAGGATTATGAATTGAAGGATGTTATGTTGGGGAGGCCTACACAAGATTCAACCTAATTAATGATGACCATGGGAGTCAAAGAGGTCCTCAAGAACATGGAATAGGATGAGGCCAAACTCCAAACACTTCAAAGGTAGGTTGAGATCTTAAAGGGATATCTAGCTAAAGTAGTTGGTCCTCTCGATCCTGAGCACCCCGAGTAGACTTTGAACACTATACTTAGAGCAAGGGGAGGTGTATATCTAGATCCATTTTTGAAAGCCTATTAGTAGTGGTAGGAAATTTTTGAGGAGAAAGGAGTTTTGATTATTACAAGGAATTTGAAGTTACTGCATGCTACGTAAGAGAATGTGAATAAAATTGTAGCAATTTTGAAGGAGTTTGGGATAATGGATGAAGTACAAGCCTGGAGTAAGGATTTGCAAACTCTATAAGCCATAAAGGGGCAAAGGTACTAGGTTTTGATTCATGTATATACTATGGAAGAATTAGATATGATTGATTACTGGATAGAAAAGATAGTGGATAGCAATAAAGTAATGGAAACATTACATGAGGAGATCCATCAACTTAAGGACCAAGCCCAAGAGAAAATTTTGGAAGTATAGAGACAGTACAGTGATGCATGCTTGGATATTTTTTAAGATGATGAACGAGAGAAGTTATTACCTATTAAGGTTGTGGTAGCAAATTTTAAGAAGACTTTTGAGGAATCATCCAATGATGAAGATAACCGACAAGCTTTCACGACAAAAGAAGCCTTGTTAGAATTGGATACCACAAGCAGGGATTTTGTAGATACCCAAATTGAGGTATACAATTATCGATAGAAGGTCAAAGATAAATATGAGGCTTTAGATCTACTAGATGTGGCTAAAATTACTAAGATTATAGGGAAATTCAAGGGCAAACATCCAAACATAGCTTTGGGATGAAGAAGAACAAAACCTAGATGCCAGAATTTTGATTTTTACACTCAGTAAAATTTTGAGATTTTGGACCATTTTGAGGTGCACAGCTATGCAAGTCCAAAGGTCCATAGGTATGCAGGTGCGCAGGTTCACAGCTCCATAAGTGCACATTTTTAGAAAATTTTCGATGATAGTTAACTACCAGTTTCAAAAATAGAGCTTTCCATGCATTGGAAATGCTTTTTGATGGTAGTTTAACTCCTACAAACACCTTGTGAAGGATTAGCTTTTAGTTTTGACATTTCTAGACACTTCCACTTCGACTCGAAGCTTTCTCTTTCTCTCTTCTCTCATAATTTCTTTGCTTTTGACATGTAAAGGCTCATGCATCCAATTAATGAATAAAATTTGGATGGAGTAAAGAATATCTCTCACTCTCAACACAAATTTAGGACACAATTTCTTATAAATACCCTATTGTAATATGTAATCAAGGCCACTATTATTATGCAATAAAATTATGCTTTTGGTGCTTGCATTTGGAGTGTAGTAATTCTTTCCTGAATGTGTCATATTTTTGTAAATTTTGTTCATGGAATTGTGATTGAGCCAAAGGTTTATTTTTTTGTTTTTGGTTGTGTGATCTTTTAGTTCTGGTGTTTGCTACAGTTTTACAAATTCTGCTGATATAATGAGCTTGAGAAGAAATCATCAAATTGTGCCTGCATAACTCTCTATCTCACATTAGTGCACTTTCCATGGCTTTGTGATTTGATGAAGAGTGAAATTTCATATGATCATTAAAGTTTCTCATCAATTATTGCATTAGTGGAATTGAGGAAGTGTTGCTCCTACTTTCATTGGTTACCTACCAATTGCTTTGAAAGCTCAACTCACAGACGTGTTGTTATCTATAGCTTATGTCTATTAGGATTTCTATTTCACATTATTTTCTTTGAATTTCATGTTATTTTCTTTAAATTCCTTTATTATTTTCTTTATTAACCCCCTTGTTAGAATAAGATTTCATACTAGCTGCATTGTTAGATTGCATTCATAAAAAACATAAAATACAAAAATATAGTTTTCTTTTAGTGTTATTTTTGAAATAGTGTGTAACTTCTACATTCCATCCAAAATCAAAATGAACCAGCAAAGGCCTCCTCATGAACATTCACATTTATCTTCAACTAAGTGGGATCTAGTAGGTCACAAGATCACCTGGAACCTTGGAGTTGATTCACAAAATTAGCTTTTCAAGAGAGGAGTTCGCAAGAATTTCTGCCATTTAGCATCATGTAAAATGATAGCTCAACATGTAGTACTATATTATACTCCAAAATATGATGTTTCATTACTTCCTCATGCTCCACAATGGTAGCAACAACAAATACCATAAACCCCAGTAAATGTTAGATGGTCCACAAGACTAAGTAGACCTCTAGAAATATTTTCTCCCTCTTTGTATTCTATTTTAATAATAGATATTGGTGAACCTAAATGTTATGATGATGCAATGCATGTGGATATAATGCTTCAGTGGGAGTCTACTATGGTAGATAAAATGGACCCCTTTCTAATAAATCAGACTTGGGTTTTGTTGATACATGGTGATTGATCAAGAAAATACTGTACACTTTTCATAATTCTTTGGCATTCGGGGCATTCCCTCCCCCCCCAAAAAAAAAATTTTTGGTTGACCTATTGAGAATTTTTGAGTTAACTCATCAATCATTTCCCAAGTTTGACTCATCAAGAGTTTTTAGGACAAAATAATCTAGCCTCAATTTGTAATGGTAAAAAGCTTGTAGAAAATGGCTTAGGGTTAGGGACTTCATAGTGTATGATGATTTAGTAGCTTCTTACAATGATATTGATCTGTAAGAGATTTCATATTATAATCATTGGGTAATAAGAATATTGGACTCATTATTTGGTGGATGTAGCCCAAGGATTAGGTGAACCATGTTCAATTTTTGTGTCTTGTGTTCTCTTCGATGTACTTTATTATTTTTTAATATTGGATATATTTTCATGTAATTATTATTTCTATTTTGCTAATCTTAAAAAATGTTATTAGAGTGAGGTTTTTTCATTTATCCTCTGTAGGAAGTAAGATTCTAAGAGGGTAGGGGTGAATCAAGATCTGTAAAACTTTTAACCTTCTAAACAATTATCAAACTGATAATTTTTACCATTAACCCTTATCTCATCAATATCACAAATTACATAAACATATATTACAATGATGTATCAAATCTAATCTACTCATGACAACCATAAACATAAAAATTAAATGATCAATGTATTGCACAAATATTTGGTAACCTAGAAACCCTCCATGGTGAAGGTAAAACTAGGGTGGGGATGAGACCCACAAATATTCACTATTGTAGTAAAAAAAATTTCTTGTTAGGGCTATAATTTTGATCACTTCTTATGATCTACCCTATGAGGGGTCTTCCCTACTAAGAACCTACAAGACTTATTTAGTATACCTTGATTAAAAGATTTAAAACTTACAAAAAAGTAAGCACTTTGTTAGGAGATTTACATAGGTCTATTAGGACTAATCTACTAAAATGTATCAGTACCTTATCCTTTGGTTAGCACTGTAATGCTTGATTATGGATCTCCTCCTTCCACTTTCTGATCCTTCTCTGATCTGATATAACTTTATTTTGCACTTCACTTCTCTACCTAGTCACTTTGCCTTGCTTCACCTTCAAACTCTACTTAAGAATCCAAACTTAGCTTCTTGCACATACACTTTGACCATTACACTCTGAAATTAGAGTTTAGATCCTCCTATAACCAACTACAGAAGGTTCTAGATCATGATCAATGATCTAGATTTCTCCATTTTTTTTCTTAAACCTTCCATTTTTCTGATTGGTTGAAATACCCTATATAGGGATTAATGATCCATCTCAAAATGTATAACAAACTCCTTGAATTACTCCTTGATCATTAAAAGATGACCAAAAACTATTTACCTTATTATTTATGAAATTCCAAACATATATGCTAAAATTGGTTCACTCAACACATGAACACTCTAACACTCAATCATGACTAGTTCTTCATGTTGTCCCTCAACTTCTAAATGCTCAAAATTCATTGTATAACTCAACATGAATTGAGTTTGTGTTGCTTGGCATAAAATAACTTTTGTCTTACTCAACATGTGTAGGAGGACTCAGTGACCATAGAATTTCTCAGCAATAATAATTGGTCAAGATTAACGGAAATATGAACAATTCTATATACTATTGTCAAAATTAGTAGGATGGCTTGGATGTAGTGATGACTGAAAAACACTACCAAATAAATCACTAAGTGTTTGACACTAATAGAAAACAAACTATAGGGATTAAAAACCCCCCCTTTGACATTAGTGGCCAAAACGCTTTGTCATGATTCAACATTACATCCTAAAATTGAAAAATAGTGCTCCCCTTTAGACTATAGCCTAGTCTTCATAAAGACTTCAAAATGTACATCATATATACATGAATTTGATATAATATGTATGTAAAAATGTTCAAAGAATAATACATGTACTCATATCTCCATACATATATATTTCCCCCTTATTTTTGTCACTTATGGATGTTGGGGTGCATGGGTCAAACCATACTTATCCAAAATGGTTTGTAAAGCTAAATGATCATGGTCAGTACATGATTCCAACCATTTCTAACTAATTCTAGAGATTGAATCTTGATATCTACTATGAAAGCTAGAACAATTAAAACTTTCAGTCGTTGAGAGATTTGGATCTCTTTATGCTACCTCCTTGGATATTGTAAGCTTGCTCTGCATAACCTCCAAATGACGTAACATTATTATTTGAATAGAGAAAATTTCAGCCCTTATTCTTCTATAATTAGCCACTAGCTCAACTAATCTCCCTTGGGCAACCATTAATTTATTGAAATAATTTAAACTAGAACTTGGGTCCATGTTTAATGAATGTGTTGATGCTTACAAATCTGCTTTTTGTCTATCAATAAAGCCTTGATTCTCCTTTGTAAAAAATTTAACATCACACAATGTTTTGTACAAAGAAACAATGCTCTTTAAAAAATCTTTTACAATATTGATTAGACTTGACAAATGTACTTTCCTTATTACAGTATTAGTGGAGACCTTTTCATTGAATTTCTTCTCAAATTCTCTGGGACTTCAATCCATCAACTTTTTATTTTCATTCACATAACCCTTATTGATATTCTCAATAATATGAACTAATTGAGCTATAATAGGAGCATTCTCATTAAGATTTTTCACATCAAATGCTTCAAGGAAAATACCCTTAATCTCTTGTAGAACTTTCCTTTGATGTAACTCTCTTCTCAATTCTTCCTATTTGGTTTTTCTCACCAACAAATCTTAAAAAATTTGCATTTGTTCAAATTTTAGATTTTAAATATCAAATTTAGGTATGAAAATAACTTCATCTAAGGTTACTGGCTTACCAGGTAACCTTACTGTCTTCTTCAATAATTTCTTCTTTGGAGTATTATTGCTCGGTAATACTAGTTGAAGTGAGTGTGATGAAATATCAACACTTGGTCTCTATGGATCTTTTGCTCCACTAGAATCCATGCTTCCTAAGACTAATTGTTTCTAAGTTACAATCACCTACTATTTAGGTGCACCACCTTCTTTAGTCTCATATTGTGTAGAGAATTCTTCACTCAATCCTGTCTTTGGTTCATCCTATTTCTAACCTTGTAAATCAGTCATTGTAACACTTATTTTCTTTGTCTCCTTATTACCCTCTATAAGAGGTCCTGAGACCAGTGCTTGGATCTCACCAATAGTATAATTATCTACTTATTCATTTTTCTCATCATTCTGACCCTCTTTGGTCTGATTAGCCTTAGTAGTCTCATCACCTTTCTTCTCTTCAATTGTCAATCCACTCTATTCCTCAACATCTATGACCAAAGTCTTTTTTTCCCATTAATCTCAAATGGTCATTGAAGTCAACATTAATAATAGGTGTTTTAATAATTATTATAGTTATTTGTTGCTCTATTTATTTCTCTCTAATATTAGGACATTCTTCAATTTCCACTAATATGAGATTGGATGTATCAATCAACATGACTTTGATAGATTTTGGAGCTCGGTCTCCATGTTCTAACTTGGTAGATACTATCTTTTCTTACTTAGTTGACACTGGAGTCACTTCAGGAGTTTCATCCTCAATGGTGACTATCTTTGTCGGATTTACCTTGTCTTGAGCCAGCTTCTCTATAGTCTCTACAAACTATTTGACATCGTTATAGAAATCTTTTGAATTGCCCAACTCTATTTTCTCATCTTCATTTTCCTCTTCCTCTATAGTTGGTTCCAATGATCCAAGTGCTTTCTTCCACACCAACTTACATTATTAAACTACTTCGTCAATTTTGTTTCTCAAAATTTCATAAGCCCTTGTCTTGGGTACACAATTATTTGCATAATCCCTTAGGTCTATCGACATATGTGTCTTCCCTAAATCTAGCATTGTTTGGGCTAGATTTATTTCCCTTATTTGTCTCTTAGTAGACAATGCCCATTTCCTAGACAATGTCCATTTCCATTTGGAATCCATTTTATTATACAACTCCTATGGTAGTGATTTGCCTAAATTTATGGGAGCATACTTAAGATTTATCATCATATCCAAAACTTCTTGCTCTAATTTTTTTTTATAACTTTTATCTAAAGAATCATATTTTACATGTTTAAATCCAGAAAGGCATGTTGAACTTTGAATATTTTCACATAACTTTTCTATATCTTGAGGACCTTGCCTGGATACAATCTAAAATTTTTTCAGATAATTATATTATGTTCTTTCTCCTCCATCGTCCTTCTCTTCATCATTGGGATTTACAATCAGCTTCCTGCTTGGTCTTTTCTTTTGACCTTTCTCAGTTTCATTAGCCTCTAGTTTTCTTTTCTTATGAGGCTTGCCCTTTTCTAGATTAGCAATCTCTACAATTCTTTTATTAGGCTTGGCACCTATAGGAGATGTTGTCTTTGATCCTTTTTTTATGACTTTTCTTTAAGAAGTAGGTGGAGTAACCACTTTCTTTAAATTTCTCTTAACCTTAGCATCAAAAATTAACATCCTCTTATATTTTGGTTCCTAAGACTTAGAAACCACCAATTCTTTACCCTTAGACTCATTTCCTTCTTCATCATCTTCACTCTCTTGGTCTTCCCCTTTACCATCTGTAATTTGGAAGGGTTCCTCATCAAGTTTTCCCTCTAAATCTTCAATCATTTTCTTTCTTTTTCTATCCATATTTGGAACCTTGGTCTACATCATCATCTTTATCTTATAACTTTTATATGTGTTGAATGGCTCAACATTCTTATTTATTTCTTTTGATAGTAAAGTTATCACTTCTATAGATACTTCATCAACATTTACTACATGTTGCATTGGCCTCAACCATGCAACTCTCGACATATATGTCTGAGCATAGGTGTAGTCAGTGTCCACCATAAAAAAAATGTGATCATAATACTAATCCATAAGTGACTTAGGGATTCTCATCTTGTTCTTAATTTTCGTCTTAAACTCATCAAAATAACCATTCAAAAATATTTCAAAATTCTCACCTAATTTCTCAATGTAACCATTAATCTACTCAATTATAGGCTTGGTCTTTGTTGGAATTCTTTAGAATAACTGGGGGGTGAGTGAATAAGTTATATAAGGTCCAGATGTACAAATAAAACTTTTCATAGCTTAGTGAAACCATATCCATAAAACATATACATCATGCATGCATCCATTAGATCATATAATCACTTAAACTTGTAGGTGTTGAGCTATCATTATGCACAATACTAAACGGTAGGAATTCTCATGAACTCCTCTCTTGAAAAGCTAATCTTTTGGATCAACTCCAAGGTTTTGGGTGATCTTGTCACCTACTAGAATCCGTTCAATTAAAGATAAATGTGATTGTTCATAAGGTGGCATTTTCTAGTTCATTTTGATTTTTGATGAGACGAAGAATATGCACACTGCTTCAAAATAAAACATGCCAAAAAAGAACTATGTTTTTGAATTTTTATGTTTTCTATGAATGCAATCTAACAATGCAACTAGTATGAAGTCCTATTCTAACAAGTGGGTTAATAAAGAAAATAAAAAAACTTTAAAATAAATAACATGAAATTTAAATCCTAACAAACATAAGTTATAGAAAACAACACGTCTGTGAGTTAAGCTTTCAAAGAAATTAGTGGGTAACCATCAAAAGTAGGAGTAGTGCTTCCTCAATTCCACTGATGCAATCCTTGACAAGAAACTTATTAATCCTAAGATATTTCACTCTTCATCAAATCACAAGGCCATAGAAAGTGCGCTCATGCGAGATGAAAAGTTATGCAGGCACAATTTGATGATTTATTCTTGAGCAAGATATGTTAGTAGAATTTGTTATTAGAACTAAAAGATTGCACAACCAGAAACAAAGCAATAAAATTTTGGCTCAATCACAATTCCATGAACATAAATTCACAAAAATATGACACATTCAGGAAAGAATCACTAAACTCCAAATGCGAGCACCAAAAGCATAATTTTATTGCAAAATAACAGTGGCCCCAATTACATATTATGATGGAGTATTTATAAGAAATCATCTCCTCAATTTGTGTTGAGAGTGAGAGATATATTCATGCAATAAAATGCTTTTAATTTAATAAAAAAAACTAATTATATACAAATTAAGAATCTAATTGGTGCTTAATAGAACTCCATCCTTTTTTCATTCATTAATTGGATCCATGAGCCTTTACATGTCAGAAAAAAAGGATTTATGAGAGGAGAAAGAATAAGAAATCCTTCAGTCAAAGTGAAAGTGTCTGGAAGTGCCAAAAATAGAAGTTGATCCTTCACTGGGTGTCTATTAGAGTTAAACTATTGTTAGAATACATTTCCAATGCATGGGAAGCTCTATTTTTGGAACTAGAAGTTAACTGTTAGTGGAACCTCTAGATATGCACACTTGCAAACCTACAAACCTGTGGATTTTTGGACCTATGTACTTGTAGAGCTGCTCACCTCAAAATGGTCCAAAATCTTAAAATTTTACTGAGTGTCAAAATTGAAATTTTGGCTTCTAGGTTTTGTTTCCCTTCGTCCCAAAGTTATGTCTAGATGTTTGCCCTTGAATTTCTCTATAATCTCAGTAATCTTGGCCACATTTGGTAATTCTAATGCCTCATATTTATCTTTAACATTTTGTCTATAGTTTTCTACCTCAATTCGAGTCTCAACAAAATCCTCGAGTTTGGTATCCAACTCTAATAAGGCTTCCTCTGTCCTAAAAGCATGTTGGATGTCCTCATCATTAGAAGCTTCTTTAAAAATCTTCTTGAATTTCTCCACTACTACCTCTACTGGAAATAAATTTTCTCATTCCTCATCCTCAAAAATCTTTAAGCATGCATCACTATAATGCCTCTCTACTTCCAAAATTTTCTCTCAGGCTTGGTCCTTGAGTCGATGGATTTCTACATGTAATGTTTCCATTACTTTATTACTATTCACAATCTTCTCAATCTAATCATCAATTGAATCTAATTTTTCCACTGTATACACATCTACCAAAATCCTATATCTCTGCCCTCCTTCTAGCGCCACTTCTATCAAGTTTTTGTTATGCACGATACTAAACGGCAAGAATTCTCGTGAACTCCTCTCTTGAAAATTTGATATTTTTAATCAACTCCAAGGTTCTAGGTGATCTTGTGACCTACTAGAATCTGTTCAATTGAAGATAAATGTGATTGTTCACAAGGTGGCCTTTTTTGGTTCATTATGATTTCGGATGAGATGAAGAATCTACACACTGCTTCAAAATAAAACATGCCAAAAAAGAGCTATGTTTTTATATTTTTATGTTTTCTATGAATGTAATCTAATAATGCAACTAGTATGAAGTTCTATTCTAACAAGGCAGTTAATAAAGAAAATAACAAAAATTTAAAGAAAATAACATGAAATTGAAATCCCAACAAACATAAGCTACAGAAAACAACAAGTCTACAAGTTAAGCTTTCAAAGAAATTAGTGGGTAACCAATGAAACTAGGAGAAATTCTCCCTCAATTCCACTAATGCAATCGTCAGTAAGAAACTTAGTAATTGTATGCCATTTCACTCTTCATCAAATTGCAAGGCCACAAAAAGTGTGCTCATGTGAGATGAAAAGTTATGTAGGCACAATTTGATGATTTCTTCTTGAGCTAGATAAATTAGTAGAATTCACAAAACCATAGCAAAAACTAGAACTAAAAGATCACACAACCAAAAACAAAGCAATAAACTTTTGGCTCAATCACAATTCCATAAACATAAATTCACAAAAATATGACACATTCAGGCAAGAATCACTACACTCCAATTGCAAGCACCAAAAGCATAATTTTATTGCAAAATAATAGTTTCCCCAATTACATATTACAATAGAGTATTTATAAGAAATCATCTCCTCAATTTGTGTTGAGAGCAAGAGATATCTTCATGCAATAAAATGCTTTTAATTTAATAAAATAAACTAATTATATATAAACTAATAATTTAACTGGTGTTTAATAGGACTCCATCTATTTTTTATTCATTAATTGGATGCATGAGCCTTTACATGTCAAAAACAAAGAATTTATGAGAGGAGAAAAAATAAGAAAGCCTTTAGTTGAAGTGGAAGTGTCTGGATGTGCGAAAAATAGAAGTTGATCCTTCACTAGGCATTTGTCAGAGTTAAGCTATCATTAAAATGCATTTTCAATGTATGCAAAGCTCTATTTTTTGAATTGGTAGTTAACTATTGATATAACCTTTGGAAATTCACACCACCTATGGACCTACGCACCTGCGAATCTGTGCACCTCAAAATGATCCAAAATCTCAAAATTTTACTTAGTGTCAAAATTGAAATTCTAGCTTCTAGGTTTTGTTTCCCTTCATCCCAAAGCTATATCTTGATGTTTGCCCTTGAATTTATCTATAATCTTAGTAATCTTGGCCCCATATAGTAAATCTAAAGGCTCATATTTATGTTTAACATTTTGTCTGAAGTTGTCTACCTCAATTTGAGTTTCAACAAAATCCTCGAGTTTGGTATCGAACTCTAATAAGGCTTTCTCTATCCTAAAAGCCTGCCAGATGTTCTCATCATTAGAAGCTTCTTAAAAAATCCTCCTAAATTTGTCCACTACTACCACTACTGGCAATAACTTTTCTCGTTCCTCATCCTCAAAAATATCTAAGCACACATCACCGTAAGGCCTTTCTACTTTCAAAATTTTCTCTTGGGCTTGGTCCTTGAGTAGATGGATTTTCACATGTAATGTTTCCATTACTTTATTATCTGTACTCTTCTCAATCCAATCATCAATTAAATCCAATTCTTTTGTTGTATACACATCTACCAAAATCCTATATCTCTACCCCTTTATAACTTGCAAAACTTGTAATTCTTTGCTCTAGGCATGCACTTCATCCATTATACTAAAATCCTAGTTCAAAATTGTTATCATCTTATTTACATTCTCCTGTGTAGCATGGAGTAACTTTAGATTCCCTTAGATGATCCAAACACCCTTTTCTTCAAAACTTTTCCACCACTATTGGTAAGCTTTCAAAAATGGGTCCAAATGCACACCCCTCCCCTCTCTGAGTACATCATTTAGGGTCTCCTCAAGGTGATTGAGATCTAGGGGACCAACAACTTCGGTTAGATATCCTCTTAGCATTTCATTTTTCCTTCAAAGTTTTCTAAGTTTAGCCCCTTCCCAGTCCATGCTTCTAAAAATTTCTTTTATCCCCATCATCACCATCAATCTGGCCCTATCCAATATGGGCCTCCCAAGCATGACCTCTTCAATTTGATAATCATGTGGGTCCAAGCTTTCTGCATCTGCATCAAGAGTGGGGAAGGCCACTTGAGCAAACAAGTCCTAATCTTGAGTGTTGTTGATAAATGCCAACGGTTTCACTTCATGTGATGGGGACTTAGGTTTATTCAAGACCTTGGCCAACTAAACATCTACACAGAACTATGGTTTCATGCTTCTCATCATTTCTTTTTTCAACCACCTTGGAATTTTTTCACTTGAAGGCTTTCTTTAGGAGGATGAAGGAGTATGTTTAGCTACCTCCTTTCACTTATCACTCCTCCTTAGAGTTCTTTCTCTTTGTGAGGGCTCTCCTTCTGCTGTCTCCATCTCTATGGATCCTATAGCTTGTACATTAGTGTCTTGGGAGGCTTGCTAAGAATATTCTACTATCTATCCCTCTTTTGACACTTCATCAGTTGCCATTTATTACGGCTCCTCTTTTGGTTCCTTCTGAACCTATTCTTTTTCAGAACTTGGAGGTGGAGGAGTAACTGAGCCTGTATCCACCACTCTGACTTGTGGTGGGGATGGGGGAGTAAGATCAAGACCCTATGATTTTGGCAACATTTGTGTCTAGACCTCTTATTAGGGTTCACCTATAGGGGTATCCCTAACCTTATCCCCAACCAATTCTATTCCTATGGGCATGAAGTCAAAATCTAACATTTTAAACACATCATCACCCTCCACATCCTGCCAATCCACCCATTGTTATACTTTTTCTTCTGAAGAAGAAACTTCCAAGGGTTCCTCTAGGGTGGATGGTAGTGTTACCATGGAACTTCTCCTCTTTTCTTGTTCTATGGCTCTAGCTAGTTGGGTTCTTCTCTATATTGGTACATCTTCCTCCTCATCTTCCTCTTCTTCTTCTTCTCCTTTGAAAATAGGTTTAGGGATAGATGGGAAAGGAACCATTCTCTTAATCACCCTTTGCCTCTTCTTCATGTAGATCTTAATCTTTTCCTATTTCTTGGAGGTAGAAGGGGATGCTAGTTCTATTTGTGGAGGAAGAGAGACCTGTTGAGTTTCACCCTCTTCTATTTGGTTGGGTGCAATTGGCAAAAATTGAGGATCTAGCTGGTCTTGAGAAGCCCCAATGTCTTTTGATCCTTGCACATCTTCTCCCTATTGCTAAGGAGGTGCATGTACTTCACCCTCTTTTTTATAGGCCCTTTAAAGAGAACTCCTCTTTCTTTTGTATTTTCCTTTCTTCTCCAAAGGGTGATAGTATCCAACTGGGTGATCAAGTTGGTATACTATCTCTGGCCTTATTGGTGACTAGACTACAAAGGTAGGAATAGTAACCTTCTTCCCTCTACCTTTTCCTGGACAAGCTTGTGCATGAAAATCATGGTGTCAGGTATTGGATCGAGTTGGAATGGTTTCTTAATCCAATCTTATTTCATCCTAATGGCATGCCTTTCCCTATGGCTTATATCAACACTTTCCTCCCTGTCCACCTCAGTGTTCATTATGGGCCTCTCCCTAATCTTATCTATGTTGAACAGGGGATCCAACAACTCCCCCAAGTCTTGCTTCAATATCTCCTCAGGAATCTAGATCTTTAAAGCCTTTTTAGCCAAATACAAAGTCATCTTACAAAATCCTTGATATGGACATCATAGTCATTTGTTGCATTCATCCAATGGTCCTCAATGGCCTCTTCATGGTGAATTTCCCTGCCAACCAAACTCTCAACTTTTCCAATATTGTCAAAATAAGGCCTAGGAGAATTGTACTCCTCAAGGGGATATTGTTCACACTCCCATTCAAAAGAAATAATATCTTGCTTCCACTTAACCTAGTACGGTCCTATGACCAGGGACCATGTCCAACATGGTCTTCATTATCTTCTTACCCTATCATATGTAGATTCAATTTGTCATGCAATTTCCAATAGGACTAGTCTATTATAAGGATATCTAGGGAGTTTCTTTGGATTTACAGTGGCACTAGCTACCCTTAGATATGTGAAGGTTTTAAACTAAATGTAGTAGGCCCCAAGAGCTATTAGTTGTGATAATCATTTTGCATAGTCTCCCTCAATAAATCAAATGATAGCAAAAATGAATGCATCATTCATGATTCTATATTATTTGTTGTATCCCAAGAGCTTCTTCTTCACTAATTGAGGGTAGATGGTGTATGGCCATGCATTGAAATCTAGTATGTTGCCCTTCTTGTATAATTTGGGATAGTTTTTTGCCCTTGCCGCTAGTAGATATACCAAATATGAAGTCATGTTGAACTTCTTCTTATCCTTGACTACCTCCAATTGTTCACACAAGTTCTTGCTCAATGTGGTGGCCTAGTCAAGTGGCATCCTTGCTATCTTAATAGTCTCAATGAAATTTACCATCAAAACATTCAAGTGTCTAGCCGCTAGCAAACCCATTACTCTACTCAAAAGAATGATAGAGTATCTAATATCTTCCTTCATGTACCCCCTTGTCATATCCACTTTTCCTATTATATTCCCTAGAGGAGTCTTCTTAATGAGATAGGAAGATTGAATGATATCTATCACCTCTTTTAGGTGCTCCCTACACCATCTTTCAGCTACCTCATATGTGAGTTTGATGAACTGATCTACCCTAGGGAGATGAAATACCCTCTCAACATTGCCAAGTAAAAGGTCAAGAACAACTTATCCAATCATGCTCTTCACTACCCTTTCCCCAGGAACAAAGTGTTGTGCTAGTGTCATGATTAACTCAGAGGATTGCACTAATGTTGGGTGCAAAGCTATGTTCACCAACCCTAATCTGATTAAGTCTAAAACCAAAGCCGACCTCTCTGCAGGTTTGTTGCAAATCCTAAAGAACTCTCCTAGGTCAGTGTGTCCTATGTCTATATCCTTAATGTCCATGTAGTCATCTTGGAACCTTGATTTTGATAGTACACCTTGAAAATTGAGCACAATGGACTTTGGTGCCATTTTCTTGTTGGATGAAGATGCCATTATATCTACATGAAAAAAGGTAAATGTCCATTAGTTCAAAATCAAAGTGACAAGATTATGATAATATTTAATCTTACTCTGATCAAAACCTAAAATGCATGAAAAAATACACCCCCCTAATCTTCTTTTCGTAAAACAAATTTTTAAAATATATGGTGCACACCTATGCACCAAATCAGGTGCACAAGTGTGCACCTCCTTTGGAGTTTTGTTTTCATTTTTTAACGTCCTTTGATGATTAGGTGCACAAGTATGCATCCATTCTTGGTTTTAAGTTTTTAATGCATGAAATGAGGTGCACATTTGCACACCAAATTAGGCATTCAAGTGTGCACCTCATGTCATTTTTGTTCTTTTCGTGCATTTTGATGTTCTAAGTTAAGAGATCAATATTTATACATCCTTGGGGGGTGCAAAGATTTGGTGCACACTTGCACACCAAGTTAGGTGCAAAAATGCACACAAAACAAGTTTTTTATTGTTTATTTTTCAAACACTTTCACATATAGAGGTTTTGCATTTTCCTTTTTGGTGTGTGCGAGGTGCATGTTTGGGGGTGTGTAGTAGCGCACCAAATCTGGTGCACAACCCTTTTTTTGGCTTTCGCATCTATTTTTTATTCATTTTTTCAGTGTTTGAATTTTGGGTGCACTATGTCCTCAACATGTAAAGAGGAGGTGTGGTGTTGGTAGGATAGAGAGTGCACCTGACAGGTGCACAATTTTGTGTAGAGCCAACGAATGCGAAGTGCAAAGCTCAGAGTAAAAAATGCCCAATAGGAGTTTGAATTCAGAGCCTTGAGTGAATGAAAAAAAGGTGAGGGGTGTGTGAAGCCCCTCCCCTTTTATTGAATTGCAGTGACTTGTGCAACGGTGCGGATGCGCAGCTACGCACCTTTTTAACGTGCTAATTTTTAAATTTAATTTTTAATTTTTTTTATTTGTTTAGTTTTTTTACTCTTCAAATTTTGACTAATAACTTTTTGATTTTTGGACTACTAACTTTCTCAAAAACATATCCTTTAAAAATTCAACTCCCTACTAAAGATGTGGGACATAATCATTGGGGACTAAGTAAGACCCTAATAATTTTTCTGGATCTCAAATTGTGAGCCTAGGATCCAAAAATAAAGTAGGGGATCCCCGTTCCTACTAGGGAATGGGGCATGCATTGTGGAACCACAAAAAATAGCCCTAAAAAAAAGGAAGAAATGACTAAAGCATTTCTTCACCAACAAACATTCTTTCAATGTGTGTCAAACATCAACTAAAACCCGAACATTCTAGGAAAATTTTGAGTGACTTCGCAGTCAAAACTTTAGGATCCAAAACCTTTGAGCTTAGTGTGTGATTTGTGTATTCATTCCCTTAAACATCTAAGGGTGCAATCTATCACAGTTTTTTGACAACACGAAAACAATCTTCCACCCTTCTTGGCTCATTCATTAAGAATCTTCATGAAGGTTGTTTACCGATCACTTGCTTGACCAGATGAGAGAATCAGTTCGAGGGCTCTTAGTGGGTTGTCACTTCCTTTTTAATTTTCTAGAAAAATTTGAATAATTGCTCCATGTAGTTAATAATGTCACTATTTGATGAAGTAATGTTTTAAGATACTTCATTTTGAAAATGTATCTTTTGCCATTTCAGATCTTTTTGAATCCTTCAATCTTAACACCGTTCTTTTCTTTTCTTTTTCTTTTTCTCTCTCTTTTTAAAAAAAAATCTTCTATATCCTAACTACACTGAGACTATGTAGCTAGGAAATTGGTGTCATTTATTGGATTTGATCTTTTGTAAACATCCCTCATGTTCCTCTTTTAGAACTTTTAGAAACTCTCATGCCAAATAGTGATCTTAGTAGTCCTTCGAGAAGACCCCTCCTATTTGAAAAAATTGGGGTTTGAATCATGCCTTATTGTCTTCAACCTCAATTCAGAAACACTTAAGACAATCATTTTTTAAATTTGGAAAATGTTGAGAGCTCGTTGGTTTAGAGTCTTGAGTTTAAGACTGAAAGTCTCCCTATTTCTGCAAGAAACATCTATTCCTCAGTTGATATAAGACACACAATTGTCCAAATATTTTGACAAAGAAATACCTCTTCCTAAAGTTAGAACCAAAAGAGTGGTTAATAAAATATTTCAAGATAAAATCTCAAGTGCACCTTACCCCCTGGGATTGACACGACTTTGAAACTAAGCACACAACTGAAAACAAACACATAATTGAAAGCAAACACACTTGTAGACAATAAATATACTTGCAGTAAATAAACATACTTGTAGAAATAAAACCTAACTAATTGCAAAAATAAAATCTAAGTAAGTGCAAAAATGAAACCTAACTATTTTATTTATTTATTTATTTTTGGGTTCTTTTAGGCATCAAAATAGTGTTTTAGAAATTGCCTATTTACTAGCAAGGGAAGAAATTCCCTCTGTAAGGAACTGAGCCTAAAAATGTTTTCTCCAAGGATTTTTGTGATATGATAAGGACTAGTCCACAAGCATTGAAACTTGGTATGGCTACCCAATTTTTCTTTCACCTTATCTCAAAGTAGAACAAGGTTAGAAATCCTGAAGGATTTTATCATGGCTCTCTTGTCGAACCATCTCTTCATGATAGCTTGATGTTTAGCCATGTGCTCCAATGCTGTTGTCTATTTCTCATCTATCTCTAGAAGATTCATTAATCTGATTTGTACTTTGTCAACATCTTCAGCATACCCACTCATGAATTTCAAAACAGAAACATGAGTTTAAGTGAGAATACTGGCTCTTGGCTTTAAATGAGCAAATATGGAGAAGTGCCCAAACCATTTTTGACCCTCACTTGATCTATCCATAGGGCATATTTTAGTTGCATATGCCAATCTCTAGGGTTCTCCTTCAACAATCATCTTATGACTATAATCAAGTTCTTGTTCATAGATTCTGCTTACCCATTTCATTATGGGTAATAATTCAAAGAGAACTTGATAATAACCTTATTTTCAAATGCTCATTGAGTTAAGAATACTGATGCAAAAGCTGATCCATTATCACACACTAGAGTGAATAGCATCCCGAATCTAGTAACAGTGTGTTCCTCCAAGAAATCTATCACCACCTTGGCAATGTAATTTTTGTAAGTTTCTATTTTTGTCCATCTCATACAATAATATGTGGTTGTAAGAATGTAGGTGTGTCTAGTTGATGATGGTGGGTTAACTAGAGTAATGAAATATAGCCCCCACTTTGCGAAAGTGTGAACCCCATATATGGGTTGTAGCAACATTCTCGAGTGTCTTTCTCTATTAGCACTAGTTTGGTAGACATGACAAGAGCGCACGTGCTCAAAATTGTCCTTGAATAATATGGGCCAAAAATAACCCAATCTCAAAATCATATGAGCTATTGCTTCAGCCAAACCATGCCCTATAACATACTTGTCATGAAATTATTCTAGGACTTTCTTCACTTCTTCATGTCCTAAGAATTTTAAGTAGATCCCTTCATAGTTCCTTTTGTACAACTTGTTCTCGTGTAGCATATAAGACTCACACTTCATTTTAAGTCCTCTTTGTTGTCAGCTATTCATCCAACTAGGGCACTAATTCTATAGGAGATAGTAGACAATATCCTGGTATTAGACATCTATTACCACACCTTGACTGATGTCAACTTGAGATACTATCATTTTCTTTTGATCTTCAGTATCTATTTCTTTCTCAAACTCAAATTTCTTTTCATTTCCAATCTGGTTATTAGCTATCATCCTTAACAATCCTTGACCTTTGACTAATTTCATAGGTTGGATCTCTAGGTCAAATTCTTGGAGTATCACCATCCATTTACCACACCTTTCACCAAGTTCATTTTGCATCAATAATTTCTTTACCCTTGGATCAGGCACAATAGCATACACCTTACTCCTTTGTATGTAATGAAAGAACTTCTTCACCACCTTGATTAATGCAAAAGACTATTTATTAAGGTTTGAATAATTCAACTCAACATTATTTAGAGGGCAACTCATAATAGTGTTTGGTCTTTCATCTTCCTTTTCTTTCTTTTGCATTAGTATCCCAACACATGAATGTTCTAAAGCAAAAGAGAATATCTTAAAAGGTAATTCATAGTCAGGACTCACCAGTACAAGGGCTATGGAAATGGCCACTTTGATATCCTCAAATGATTTTTTAATTTTTGGAACCCATTCTATCTTAGCTCCCTTTTTGAGTAAATCATTGAGCGGAAAAACTATTTCCACAAAGTCACTTATGATTTTTTGCACAAAATTTATCTTTCTAAAGAAAGACTTGAGTTCTTTTCAACTATGGGAAGGTGACAACTTTAGAATAGCTTCAATTCTATTGGGATCGATGGTGATCTTAGCTTCAAAAATGATATGACCCAGGAGCTTTCCTTTAGTGACTCCAAATGAATATGTCTTGGGATTGAGGGATATGTTGTACCTATGACATCTATTGAATACTTGCCTCAAATCAGCAATGTGAGTGCTTCAATCTTTTGAAAAGATGGTTAAATTATCCAAATAGATGACTATACACTTATTTACCAATCCCTTAAAAGTTTCATCCATGGCTCGCTAAACTGTAGCCCCTGCATTAATTAGTCCGAAAGGCATTCTCCTATAGGCAAATGTTCCCCATTTAGTTGTAAAAGTCATCTTTAGTCGATCTCCTTCATCAACCATCACTTGATTATATCCTAAATATCCTTCTAAGAAAGACATCATTTTTGAACCATTTACAATTTGTAGAACCTCGTCTAGTGAGGGTAAAGGATAATTGTCCTTTTGAGATGCCATGTTCAAGTTACGAAAATCAACACGAAGCTGAATCTCTCCAATCTTCTTCCATACGAGAACCAAATTAGCCACCACCCATGTAGAATGGCAGATGAGGAATATGATCTTGGCATCCAGTAACTTCTTAACTTCTTTCATTATCAATGGTTCAATGATAGGATTAACATGTCTTTGTCTTTGCCGAAAAGGCTTGGCATCTGGTTTCAACCGAATATCATGGGTTATAATCTTAGGGTCATCTGTCTTAAGTTATTCCTAGCTCCAAGCAATAACATATTTATACTTAGTAAGTAGTTAGAGCATATCTTCCCTTTCTTGTGCATTACATGCTTTCCTTATCTAGACCATTCTCAAATATTCGTCGATTCCTAAGTTGTATGCATCACACTAGTCGACCCCCTTTTCTTGAGTCATTCTTTTATTAAGTGTTGATTCATCATGATCAAAAATGTTTTCTCACTCAACCATCCCCTTGGGAATATTATTAGTCTTTAAATTTAGGATCCCATTTTCATCTTCAAGTTCATCATCCTCAGGCTTGTTATCCAGATTGTCATCAATTTCTTGCCCTTTAAAGTGGCCATTGCACATGATAAATTCAAGTATGTGTTGATCATCTTGAAAGACTTGAAAGTTTGAAATATTGTCTGGAATAGATGGAGCAACAACCAACTCCACTGAAAATCTCTTCAATTTCATTCTTTCAACTAGTTGTAGTGCACTTGTTGAAATAGCGAGAGCATCTACCACCATGTTCTTCCTCCTTGGAATGGACCTAATGCTTAAAGCTTTAAAATCAGCCAATAAATCTCATACTATATTCCTGTAAGCAAGTAACCTTTTGCCATTGCAAGAGTATAATAATTTTACTTGTTGAATAACCAAATAAGAATCTCCTTCGATTACGAGAGCTATGACTCCTTTCTCCATTGCAAAGAGAAGTCCTCGGATCAAAAATTTGTATTTTGTAACATTATTAGTACATCTAAAGTGTAATAAATATGTTGCATAAAAAGATGTTGGAATATTCAAATATGGAAAGAGTACTTATGAGAGGGGGGAGGGGGGGGGTGTGAATCATAAGTATCACACTTTAGCCAATAAAACTTTTAACTAAAAGTAAATTGTATGCATGTAAATACATCAAGTAAACATGAACCTAAACACATGCATCAACAACTCATAACACTGGAATTTGGTAACCCAGAAACCCTTCAGGAATAAGAAGGTAAAACTAGGGTGGGGATGATACCCACAAAAATTACTACAGCAATATTGTTCAACCACTTCTGATGGTCTGCCCTGTTAAAGGCTTTACACTGTATTAATAGTGACCTAGTTAGAGGCTTTTCAAACACTTAACATGAAGTGTCACCCTGTTAAATGATTTAATCACTTATTTAAAGGATTTACGAAGTAGCTGTTTAGCTAACCTATCACCATAGGATTTTCATTCTAATACAATTGCTAGAAAGTATTAGGTATATTGAACCTAATAGATTACAATCCTTGATTGCTGAATGCAGGCACCGTTTTGCTTTCTCTGATCTTGATCCTTTGTGATCTAATAACCCTCGCTTCTGAAAATAGAATTCCTTGTGCAACCTTGTTTGTCAACACTCATATATTTACAACAAAATTTCGTCTTCCTTATAAAGACATTTGTTGATTTAGGGTTAGGTATGGATCTACAATCCATATTCAATCTTTATTTTTCGCTTATTATTTGCACTTCTTCTATTGGTTGCATGCCTTCATCATTTTTCTTATTGGCTGCATGTAGATTGCATAGGAAAAGTAAAAGATTCGATCTCATCATTAAATCCTTCAAGATTTACCTTATTTTGGTTGTAAAAAATGGTTTACATCATAATTTGTGCAATTACAAACTCTTATGTTGATATTTTGAGTTACTCGGCTCTTGAAGTATTGCTGATACTCGGCACATGTTGTTTCCTTGATAGCTCGGCACCTAAACAAAATTGTATCACTCGGCACCTTATGTTACTCAGCACTTGTTAACACTCAGCACCTTATGTTGCTCGGCACTTGTTAACACTTGGCACCTTATGTTACTCGACACTTACACTTCACTCGATATCTGAAAACTACTCGGCACATGAAGATTACTCGGCATTTGTTGTGGCTCGGTATGCATGGTGTACTCGGCTCCAATATAGAATAGGTAAGTGTTATTGGCACTCAAGTGTCAAAAACCATTATGAGGTTAAAAATCTCCCCCTTTGACATGAGTGACAAAAACACTTAACTGACCTTATAAATACATTTACTGATCTGATTGGTATATATAGAGTTTAAAGAAAACTTGATCAAAAATTTTAACTTACAATCTTACAATATATACCTCAAAAATTTTGTAACTCCCCCTGAGTTGATTGTGCCTTGTCTGTATATCATGCTCCTCCTTTGTATCTTTTCTCCCCCATTAATTCATCTCATAATATTTGTAGCTCTCCTTATTAATATGTATCTCCCCTTATTATATCTATTTTCTCCCCCTTTTTGACACTTATGTCAAAGAATGTTTAAGGGTTAAGACCATATTTAGCCAAAAATGTGTTGTTTACCTCCATAATCATCCTGAGAGCTGCATCCCAATTGTTCAAAGCAATTTCCAGTGACTTATGTTGGATGGCAGTCTCGGCAGCAAGATGAATAAGTCCATCTGATGTAGAAAGATTTGGGTCTTTCTTGAGAATAGTTTCAGCATATACTTGCTCTTTATGAAGTATCTCTAAATGTGGGGTAATGGAGGATTGGAGTTGCATTAATTTGGCCTTGATATTAGCCTCATCTGCTGTTAATATAGCTATTTCTTTGTGAGTGTGAAGCGATTGAGCAAAATGCTTCTCACTTTGAGCTGGATCATTTGGTAGATGCATGCTTGAAATGTTTAAATTCCTTTCCAGGCTCAGTATCTTTTGACTTATCTCTTGTGTGAAGTATGAAAAATCACACAACTTTTTGTACAATGAGAATATATTCTCAAGCACCTTTTTCACTTTGTCAATAAGCTTTGCCAATTCAACTTGTGAAAGTGCTATTTGACTTGATATTTTCTCATTCACTTTCCCCTAAAATTTTCTTTCTAACCATTCCATAAGTTTTGCATTTGTTTCTAGGTCTTCATTTGTCACCTAGTCAACAATATCTGTTAATTGCTCTGTGATATGCTTTGACTCATCTGGTGATTGCAGACTGAAGGCATCCATAAAGATGTCCTTAATTATACATAGTGTTTGCTTTTGTTTATACTCCTTCCTGAGTATCTCCTATCTTTTCCTCCTATTCAGTGCATCCTGCACCTCATTGATTTGATCAATGGTTATTGTTTTTGAGTCATAGCCTGGTATGACTATCTCCTCATCTAATTCAGGGTCTCCATAGTGAAGTACCCTTGCAACTTTGGTAGTACTAGATGTTGGTATAGATATTTGCAATGGCTGGTGTGAAGGAGTTCCTAAGGTAGGCAAATCTATTAATGTTTGTATTGCCTCCTATTCTTTAGGGGTTTTCACTATTTCCTCCTCCTTCTGTCTACCATGATCAATTATTGTAATCTTGGGAAGTGCACCTTGTGTTTGTGTTGTAGGATCAAATGTAATAGTCTGTCCTGTTTGTTCTGTTCCTTTTTCTACAGCTGCACTTGGCTTCTATATTGCAACATCAACTATGCTTGTTGGCATTTGAAATTGACTACTAGGAGTTGTAGAAATGATAGAAGGTGGGTAAAAGCACAAACTTGTGTCACCTTTTATAAAGGAGAAGTGATATCAGAATTTAAAGTCTTCAACTTTAATGACATAAAAGTGGCATGTGTGCTTAGAATTTGAAGATGATGTAAACTAATGAAATGTGTAAAATTAGATGAAGTTTATGTCTGTAATTTTTTTGAAAAAAATTGAGTGAAAATTTTATCTATTTTTTAATTTTTAAAGTCTATTTTTTAATTTTTTTTAAATACTAAAAATATAGAGTTTTTTTTCCCGTCAAACAAATATATAAAAATGTTCATATTTTGGTCTGATTTTGGAATATGTTAGAGTCAAAATGTATACCTAGTGCACCAAAAAAGAAAAATTGAAATTCAGCTAATATTTTTTAACTTATAACTGGTCAAAGTCAAAGTTATCATAAATTGATAGTTTTGTTCTCCCATCAAACTTTTTCCATCAAATCTACATATTTTTTAAAACAAATTACATATTCTTGAAGAAGACTCTCTCCTCTAGTACAGCATTTTTAAAAAAAAAAAATTGAACATCATTTACTATTTTTTTCTTATTTTTGAATAGACATCTTCTTGAATCTTAAAATACCTACTTGTACTATTTTCAAATTATAACATATTATCCATAATCAAAATTTTTTAAAATTATATAATCATAATCTTGACTCCGAGACCTACAAAACTATATTTTTAGTTTTAAAAAAAACTTCAATTTAGTAAGTCAAATTGGCCTTCAAAGTGAGAAGTTTGCATAAGTTCTTATTTTTGCTTGTATGGCTGCCACCTAGGATGCCACATAGGTAGTTTCAGCTGAAACTATTTCGGCCGTAACAGTTTTGGCCGAAAGGGTATTGGCCGTAACCCCCTAGAGTAAAAAATTATTGTTAGTCACTTTTTGGCTATTTTTTATGATATTTTGAGTCATTTGAAACATGGGGGTTATGGCCGAATCCGTTTTGACCGAAAGTGTTTCGGTCGTAACTGTGCATGCCACGTCAACGAAGAAACTTGCCACATATGTACGGCCAAAACTTGTTCGGCCATAACCATTATGGCCAAAACTATTTTGGCCGTAACCCCTCCAAATATCACAAATGGTGACATAGGTTTGTGCTTTCACCCAGGTGGTTCTTGTGGATTCACCTTATCTTTGATTGTACTTTCTACTAGTTTTTGCAATTCATCTATACTGACCAATATTGGATCTGTGCATAATATTGCTTGTTGTGTAGATTGGTCAAGAATTCTTTTAAGATCTTCTATAGTTAATGGATTGATATTCTGACCAGAAGTATCAGGAACATCAGTAATAGTTACAGTATCTGCAGGTGAGATGGATGCTTGAGGAGGGCTAGGGGGTGGCAATTGTGTGTCTTGCACACTCTGATATGGTTGCTGCTCTTGCTCAGCTGTTCCCATTATATCCTATTTTTGTGTCTATTCCTCCTCTCCATCTTTCTTTTCTTCTTCCTTCTTCTCTTCTTCTCTTTTCTTTTCTTCATCTTCTTTCCTTTTTCTCCTCTCCTCTATTGGTACAGTAGCTTCTTCCTTGTATTCTTCTTCAAGAAAATCTTCAATCTTTTTGTACAAGTTTTTCCATGATTTCATTGTTCTTTGAACAATTTCTTCCATCTTGTTTTGGAGTATGAAGAATGCCCTGTATTTAGGTGTAAACCTATTATTATGCCATTTGACTGCATTCTTTACTTGTTCCCTAGTCAAATCCAGAAATACACTTGCTAGGGTTGATTCCTTCATCTCCTTCTCTATTTTCAAATAGAAATGCCATCTGTCTTCTACAATTTTAGACAATTCTTTTGGCAATTGTCCATCTAATTCAAGTGGAGTGTACTTGAACTGTGCCATCATTCCATAAACTGTTTCTTCTATTCTATTATGTTCTTCTTTATTAAATTTACTAAAATCAACTTTATTTAAATTACTTAAGTCACCATTTCCAATCTTTTTACATAAGGTATCAACTGAAGAATGGCTTACCTTTTCAGATTGGTCTTCTTCATCAGTGTCAGGTTGAGCCACATATCTTCTTCTTTTCCTCGGCTCTTCCTGTGTTTCCTTGATTTGTTTCTTCTTTGTAACTTCCTCTTTGGCCTTTTGGGTGGAGGCCCTTGTTGTTGCTCATGTTGTTGGCTTTTGAAGTGATGGTGTGGCAGCTTTCTTTGATCTAGGCTTAGCTGGAGGTTGTTATGTTGCCTTTCTCTTCTTTGTCTCAGCTTCAGTTGGTGATTCCTTGGCTTCTTCTTCCTCTGCACCTTCCTCCTTGTCTTCTCCAAGACCTTGAGTTAACTCCATTGGCCCTTGTTCTTGCTCATCTTCATCATCACTATCATCTTCTTCTTCTTCTACTTTAGCCTCAATTTCTTTACCAAATTTCTTCTTAATTTTCTTTAATAATTTGTCTTTCTTCAATGTGGAAGCATTTTTTAATTCCATCTTTATCTTTGATCTTACCACATCATAAGTGCCAAAATGTGGAGCACTCTTATCTGTTTCTTCTGCCAATAATGCAGTTATTGCTGCAGATGCCTCATCAATATTAATTTCATAGCCAAATGGCCTTAGCCATCTCACTCTTGGTATTACTGCTTGAATATAGGTAAAATCAATGTCAACTAAGAAACATATATCATTAGTATGTTTTTCTACTAAGGAAACTAGTATCCTTGATCTTTGCTTCATGGATTTCTTGAAATCCTCAAAATAGCTTGTCATCAAGGTATCAAAATTTTCTCCCATTTGCTCTATATATTCATTGATTTGGGCAATGATGGTTCTGTCATTTCTCCATGCCACTTTGCCAAAAGAAGGAAACTCATTTTGAACATAAAAGAATATGCAAACTAGAATTGCTCCAAATTTGCATTGAGTGCCCTTTGTTCTTCTTATGGCAGCTAGGTTTTCATTGATCTGTTGTAGTTGCAGTTATGCAAGATCATAAGTATGATCCTTTTTCACAAATTTGTATCCTACATCTACTGCAATACATGGTACATGTTGGGTGATGCGACGCGCTCCCCTGCCCACAGGTGGTTAATTATGTGGTGTTCCATGTTCACTAACAGTCATGGCTTTTGGTGCAATGGCAAATGGGCCCTACAATTGGTATCAGAGCCTGGTTTTGGCCTGGTCATGGGTTCAAATCTCTCCGGTGCCCTCCTGACCCGCGTAAGCACCTGGTATGCATGTCAAGGGGGAGATTGTTGGGTGATGCGACGCGCTCCCTTGCCCACAGGTGGTTAATTATGTGGTGTTCCATGTTCACTAACAGTCATGACTTTTGGTGCAATGGAAAATGGGCCCTACAGTACACTGTTGAGTCTACTAGATTGGTAGAATTTATGGGCAATGACTCTAACAGCAAACTCAACTAGAGAATCTTGTATGGTGTGAATTGTCATTCCTCTTTTGTTCCACTGGGCACCAATGTTCTTTTCAATAACCTCCTTTGATTCACTTCTCAAGGTTTTGTACCGATCTAGGGTTGGGTACCCTGTTACTCTATGTATGATTTCTTTGGTCAATTTGATGGGAGAATCTTCTAACCACAAATTTCCACCATGAATTCTGCTCAGCACAAGTCTAGTCCATTCTGTTTTGAATACGGTGGGAAAGCTTAAAACTCGGGTTAAACACTTTCTTTCAACAATTTTGAATTCTTCTTTCAAGACTCCATCTACACATAGTTTCTCATAGGCTTGTCTTATTTCCATGTCTCCTACGGCTCCTATCTTACAGTTGTAACATTTTTTTGTTGAGATAATGGGTGTTGCACACATTGCATAATATTGTTATTTTATTATTTTATTTTACCTAGATGGACGTGCAACATGTAAAGATTCCCATAGAATATTCTTGATGAGTTGTATTGTAACATTGTGATAATATTTCATGTAATTATTTAATATTGGAGAAAAGAATTAAATGCCCAATATTAAATGTGGGGTCAGTGGGTTAGGTAGCACATGGTTTTAGCACATGGTTTATGTAATACCACTTGGTGGTTTTGTGGGACTTGCTACTATATAAGCAGCCACAAGGGTAGTTGTTGGAGAGAGACAGTGACAAGGAGAAGACAAAAGGCAAGAGTCGAGCGGGATAAGGCTTGACAGGTTAGCCAAGGGAGCATTTGTGAAGGTTGAAAGCATGGCATGGGATGTGTGGATTCATGCTTGTTCACATAGTTTTCTTGGTTGTGGCTATGGCCATGAAGGCTTCCATGGTTGTATGGCAATGGTATTTTTTGCTGAATAATACATGGTGATGGATGCTTTTGGAGGCTGAGTTTTTCCCTCAATGAGGGTTTCCCAGGGTATATCTTGTGTCACAATTTTGTGGGTATGTTGTCTATTCTCTTGCATGTGGATTTTAATTCCGTGTTTATTTTAGATCTATTATGGGTTATGTGGAAATGGTTATATTCTTTATTGCCAAGTTTCCTTACATTTCTCACGTCTTGGACCATTACAACTTTTGGGGGAATATGGGAGAGAGCTCCAACTGGTTTGTTTTTGTAGGCAACTTCGGGAATAGGACAAAAATCAGGTTGCTTGACCTCATTTGAAACTAACTGCACTTCAAAAGACTCTTTTACCTTGGTTTTCTTTGAGCTTGACGCCATTTATGCAAACTAGGTTTTATACAACAAAAGGATACGAAACTACGTAGCTCGGCACAAATGAAAATACCTCAAGATCGATGAAAAACATGTTGAATGCGGTTGCAATCTACTTGATACGCTGGATTCTTGCTATGAAGTCGCTCAGCTCTCTTTCTTCTTCTTTGCTTCTTGATCGCAATGAGTAAAACTGATTGAAATCATGATAATATACCTTATTTCCGTCGCATTAAATGCTCAACTGTCAACTTAGCTTCCATTGGAGTTATCCAACTCAGCATCAGTTATCAGCTCGATCGCTGTTGGGAGCTTGGCATCTTCTACTCCTACACACATTAGTTGTATGCCCCTTCTTATTACAGTAATGACAAGTGGGTTTTGAATTCTTACCTTTGTCACTTCTTTGTTTAGCACTCTTTGATGATTCCCCAACTTCAGTGCTATTGTATCCTAGTCCAGAACTATCATGGGCAGATTTTGGTGATTTCAGCAACTATTCAAAATACTTGATGGCTTCACTTGACTTGTTGAGATTCTCTGCTACCTCTTTTTCTCTATTCAATTCATTCTGCATTTGTTCATTTTGCATCTTCAAAGTAGAGATCTCAATATCTTTTACATTGAGTTCATGATGAAGGTTCATCATTTGGGCAAGTGTATCCATCTGCATGTTTGAGATCCTTGTCAATTCAGTACATTTTTCTTCAAGTCTGTTTGTAAGATTTCTTTTGTCATTTTCCATCATTACTTTATCTTCAACTGCTCTTTTCTTGTGTTCAGTAATTTCACATATCATTATGGTCTATGATTCATGTTCCATCTTGAGAGATCTTATCTCATCTGCTTGAACTTTATTTTTCTCCATCAATTCTACTATTGCTGCATCAAACTCTTTAATATCTCCGTTGGAAAGTATGTTGGTGGTATCAATCTCCTTGTAGTGTATATCATTTTCAGCTATGGCTAGATCCTTCCTTTTTTTTAATGAGTTTCTCAACTTGTTTCTAAATTCCTCCAAGCTATGTAGAGCAAGTTGCACATTTATCACCTGATTTTCAATGATCTTTCCAAGTTTGAAAGCTTCCATCTTTAGATATTTTTCCTCCAAGTTGTTAGGCTTTTCCTTGTGAGAATCTAGAAGCTCTGATACCAATTGTTGGAATATTCAAATATGGAAAGAGTACTTATGAGAGGGGGGGGTGAATCATAAGTATCACACTTTAGCCAATAAAACTTTTAACTGAAAGTAAATTGTATGCATGTAAATACATCAAGTAAACATAAACCTAAACACATGCATCAACAACTCATAACACTGGAATTTGGTAACCCAAAAACTCTCTAGGAATAAGAAGGTAAAACTGGTGTGGAGATGATACCCACAAAAATTACTACAGCAATATTGTTCAACCACTTCTGATGGTCTGCCTTGTTAAAGGCTTTACACTGTATTAATAGTGACCTGGTTAGAGGCTTTTCAAACACTTAACATGAAGTGTCACCCTGTTAAAGGATTTAATCACTTATTTAAAGGATTTACGAAGTAGCTGTTAAGCTAACCTATCACCGTAGGATTTTCATTCTAATACAATTGCTAGAAAGTATTAGGTATATTGAACTTGATAGATTACAATCCTTGATTGCTGAATGCAAGCACCTTTTTGCTTTCTCCGATCTTGATCCTTTGTGATCTGATAACCCTCGCTTCTGAAAATAGAATTCCTTATGCACCCTTGTTTGTCCACTCATATATTTACAATAAAATTTCATCTTCCTTATAAAGACATTTGAGGATTTAGGGTTAGGTATGATCTACGATCCATATTCAATCTTCATTTTTCGCTTATTATTTGCACTTCTTCTATTGGTTGCATGCCTTCATCATTTTTCTTATTGGCTACATGTAGATTGCATAGGAAAAGTAAAAGATTCGATCTCATCATTAAATCCTTCAAGATTTACCTTATGTCGGCTGTAAAAATGGTTTACATCATAATTTGTGCAATTACAAACCCTTATGCTGATATTCAGAGTTACTCGGCTCCTGAAGTATTGCTAATACTCGGCACATGTTGTTTCCTTGATAGCTTGGCACCTAAACAAAACTGTATCACTTGGCACCTTATGTTACTCTGCACTTGTTAACACTTGGCACCTTATGTTGCTTGGAACTTGTCAACACTCAGCAACTTATGTTACTCGGCACTTACTCGACACATGAAGATTACTCGACATTTGTTGTGGCTTGGCATGCATGGTGTACTTGGCTCCAATATAGAATAGGTAAGTGTTATTGGCACTCAAGTGTCAAAAACCATTATGAGGTTAAAAAAAGACTTACCTTTTGGGTTAACCAATTATATACCTGTATCAGCCCCTAATTTGCATCTAGAACCATCAAAGTGAAGTGTCCAAATTGGATCTTCCTTGGGCTTTCTAACCTTGTGTTTGTTCATTCTTAACTTCTCTTTCACCTGAGAGTTAAAAGATTGTTTCTTGGGAACCCATTGCAACTTCTCATGGGGTGGACTTGATGATTCCCCTTTGTAATATGTTGATAGAGGAAATCTATTGTTTTATTGTTTGTCTTGAATCTCCTCTATCAATTCTTTAATTTCATTGATTTTAGGTTCAGGATGAATGACGACCAAAGTCCACCCTTGGCCTTTCACATACCGTGTTCTTCTCTAAATATTGATCATCCCCAGGGGAGGAGAAGAAAAACCTCCATTGTCTAAAGAGGTATCACTATGTGATAAATTTAGATCTTCAATTTCTTCTTCAATCTTCTCCGCTGACCCAATTGAGTTTATATGACTTTGATTTCCCATGGGTCCATTTTCTAGAATTTGGTTATCATTGTCTTGCATAATATCTATTAACACCTTTATGACTACTTCTTGGCATGATGAGCACTCAAATTCAAAGTGAGTAACTTGGTGTAATCAGCAAAATCCTAGGAGGACTAAGATACTAGGATCAGCTTCTTCTCCCGAACATTGCAAATTAGTCACCATTCTATCTATGAATTGTGTCATGATTTCATCCTTTGGGATTGATATCTTGAGTTCTTTACCCTGATCACTTGATATTTTGGTGGGAATTGTATCAAATTCCATCACTTCGCATGAGCCCAAATCTGATTGTAGGAATGCCATCTCATTCAGAGCATTATATTCTATAATCATTATTTTCAATTTGGGTTTTACATCTATCTTGATTTGATTGTTCAATCTCTTCCATGGTAACCATAGCTAAGTGAAATCTATAGAAAACCATCCTCTTAGGCATTTTGTCCATTCCCTACTCAAGAGCAACCCATACATCTCTAGAATGTCAACCACATCTATATCAATGACATCTTGAATCTGGGGATCGACTGTCATCTATATCTGAACATCTTTCAATACGTTGATGACTTTCACCTCTGTTTTGTCCAACTGTATCACTATTTGATCAGAAGGTTGAGGACTCACCCCCAAGCTTTGTGCTATTGATAGTGGCATGACATTACATGAGGCTCCCAAATCAATTAAACAATTGTGGAGATTCTTTCCATATATCTTGATGCTGAGCAAAAAAGGGGTACCTCAATCTTGTCTTTAAACATAGTGGGCATCACTTCTACAACATTTACTTATTGAGACACTGTATTTTGAGGGACAATATTTGTATTGTGGGGTACCTTTCTATGATCAGCTAGAGTCTTCATGAGCACTTCTTGCTATTATGGACAATTTTACAACATGTCAAACATGGACATATTTTCTTTGGTTCATTTCAAGTCCTCTATATCACTATACTTTTCAGTAGACCAAGTAGGATTTTTCAATATTGTTGGTACATTCATTTGATTTTGATTCTATTGTCCTCCATATGGTGGCCTAACTGGTGCCAGATTGTTAATCACAATCAAATCAGGAGTTGGTTGTAAAGCTAGAGGAATTCCATCCATCAAAGGTTCCTTTTTATTTCTTAGATTATATGTATTTTGATTGTCATTTCATAAAACAAACATCTCTTCATGCTGAAGGTTTGGTTCCTGACTAAATGAAAAAGAGAACTCTTCGCTAGCTGGTTGTTCTACTTGCACATTCTATATAGAATCATAGGATTCTAGTAGCATAGCATTAAATTGTATAGGAGGAGCATTTTCATTCGCTTGTGAACTTTGAGTCATCTCTTGATTCCCATTATAATATAAACCATGATTGTTGGATGCATTCTGACTATCATCATACTCATTAACATCTGCATACTGAACATTGTTGTTGTTGTTGTTGTCTATAGGAATGTTTCCATTATTCAAATGAGTGTTCCACTGTCAGTTCTATCTTTGGAAGCCATTATTACAATCAAGAGGATTGAAATTTTTCCCCCCATTGTTGTTTCCTAAATTATTGTTGTTGTTTTCACTAATGTTCTTGTTATAATTTTGGCCATAATTGTTATTGTAAGGACTAGCATTGTTCCTTTGGAAGTTGTTGTTCTGTCCTTGTGCTAACCTTAGATGAGTTAGTTTGTTATTCATTTGGGGCATAATATTTTTCATCTAACCAAATTTGGAAACAAAACTATTGTCTGCTTTAGTGGGCATTGTTGCCTTTTGCTCAAAGAAGGCAGCTTTTGGAGGTTCATACCCTGGATACGTTAGAGTGGGATTTTGCGAAGCAAGTGCTTGTTCTAATGGAACTAGATTCATAGGTATGAATCAACTAGGCATTTTGGGCACTTTGATAGGGTATGTTGGCATCATTGTGATAGTTGGAGTTGGAAGCATTAATCCTCCTCTATTGGGATTAGCTTTCTTAGTGAAGGTAATTGCCTCTTCGAAAACTTTATCCAATGTATTGATAATTTCTATAGGAAGTCTTCACAGAAAAAGAGTAGTAAGATGGTCCATAGCATTCAGATAAATCTATATAGCAGCTTCAACTGGTATGGTGTATGGTGTCTCTAGCTTTCGATATGCCATTTGAAAGCAATGGTTGAAGCGAGAAACTATCTCAGTTGGGTCCCTTTTGATTGATATGAATTGTTGATGTATCACAACTAGGTTGATGAAAGTTTTTAATTGTTCCAAGAACAATTTTTTGAAAGTATCCCAATCTCCAATACATCCAAGTGACAAATTAATATACCAATTAAAGGAAATTTCCCCCAAAGAATAGAGGAATAAATGAAGAACCACATTCTTGTTAACAACCTGCTTTCGGTTGCAAATTTCTTTGAACACCTTGATGTGATCTTCAGCAGTTTGTGTCTCTCCATAGATGAACCTTGGGAAAAACTTCTCGATATTTTTTGGGGAGGTCATGGAGTGCACCTCTCAAGTTTATAGGTGAGTCTACAATGTTTACAAAAAAGGCCATTGAAGGATTTGGTGGACCTAAGGGTGGTTGTTGAGGTGGAACTATTAGAATATGTGGTGGTTGGAGTAGAGGTGGAGTTGAAGAAGATGATGAAAGGTTGAACAAAAGTGGGTGAATTTGGGTTCTTCCTTTATCATTGCGTGGTTTACAGAAGTGGGTAAGCTCAAGAAACTTGTGGGCACTAGGTGAAGACCTTAATGGTTGTTAAAATGGGGATTCTGGGTCAGAACCCTCCAATTTGCATCAACTCTAAAAAAGGTGCACCTCTGTAAAAGTACAATTTCTCATAAATTAAAACACACCACTGAATTTTGTGCACCTATGTACCTACACACTTGTGGATCTATGAACCTGTAGACCTACGGAGCTATGCACCTACACACCTAATTT